>NW_020717225.1:21238-39429 GCF_900518725.1 Notechis scutatus | reverse complement strand
GCTAGTCTAGGGATGGCTTCACATGGCTCCAAAGTCCTAAAGGAGTCCTGCCAAAATCAGGCTGGTCTAGGAATAGCCTCTCGTTACTCCAGAGGGGGAGGGGTTCCACAAAAACCAGGCCAGTCTAGGGAGGACCTTTCCTTGCTCTCGAGGTTTCCCACAAAAACCAGGCCAGTTTAAGAATGGCCTCTCGTTGCTCCAGAGGGGTTCCTGCAAAAACCAGGCTATCTAGGAATGGCCACTCACTGCTCATTTTATGTGAGGGGGAAATCCAGGGGCCTATAAATCGCACTAGACTGATGGCTGGATTTGGGGCATTGAAGGGGGGCAGTTGTGGAACGGGTTGCTTCTATTTGAGCCTTTTTGGCCATGGTCGCTGAGCGAATCGCAGCAAATCCTCCTCCTCCTCCTCGCACTGATGATGTTCCCTAGTTGGACCACGAAACATCTGCAAGGAAAGCACCTGGCTCAGAGCGCACCTGGGACCCCCGAAGAAGCTTGTAAAATGAGATCTGTCGTGAGGGTGACCTGCTTTAGGACCATCACAACTTATACAACGTACCGGGCAGGCTCCGTTATGGTCGTAAGTTGAGGACCGCCTGTATTTGAGGCAGTAATCTCCCAGCTGCTATTTTTTTTGCTCTGACCTGAATCCGTCGGGGAGGAAAATGCTTAAAATAGCCTGTTTCTGATCTGAGATTATCTCTCTCTGTGGGCCTCTCTCTCTCTCTCTCTCGTTTTTCTCTCTTTCTCTCTCTTTCTCATTCTTTTTTCTGTCTCTTTCTCTCTTTCTACCTGTCTCTCTCATTTTTCTGTCTCTTTCTCTCTCTTTTTCTCTCTACCTCTGGCTTGGGCTCTCTCTCTTTTCTCTGTTTCTTTTTCATCCTCTCTCTCTCTTTTCTGTCTTTTGCTCTCTTTCTCTCTACCTTTGTCGGTCTCCTCTCTCTTTTTCTCTATCTCTTTCTCCTTCCTTCACTCTCATACTTGTTTCTGTCTCTCTCTCTCTCCCTCCCTCCCTCCCTCCCATTTTTATGTCTTTCTCTCTCTCTTTATTCTGGCCCTTTCTCTTTCCACCTGCCTCTCGTTTTTCTGCCTTTCTGTGATTCTCCTTTTCTGTCTCCTTTTCTCTCATACTCTTTATTTCGTCCCTTTCTCTCTTTCAACCTGTCTCTCTCATTTTTTGGCCTTTCTCTGTCCCTCTCTCATTTCTCTCTCACACTCACTTTTTATGTCCCTTTCTCTCTCTCCAACTGTCTCATTTTTCTGCCTCTTTCAATTTCTCTATCCATCCATCCAATTTTTCTTAGTCCCTTTCTCTCTGTCCCTTTTTGTCTGTCTGTCTGTCTGTCTGTCTGTCTCTCTCTCTCTCTCTCACATACATACACACACACCCAGACACACTGCTGACCTAGTTTTTTTTTCTTCCCAACTCGCATCGACAAGCTGAAAATGCACAAACCACCCAAGATCCCAGGCGAGAAACAGATCCGCGAATCCGTCACATGTTTGGGCAAACCCCTTAACTCCAAAGAGCGCCCAAACAAATGAAACCAGGCTCATCAAAGAAAGTCATCTGCATAATTTAGAAAGGTGTTGGCTTAGAAACCAGGTGATGGGAAGTTCTAGTCCTGGCCTTAGGCATGAAAGCTGACAGGGTAGTTTTGGCTCAATCACAAGGAGATGGTGAGTTCTAGTCTCGCCTTAGGCAAGAAAGAAAGCTGGGTGACCTGGGGCCAATCACCAGGTGTCAGTGAGTTCTAGTCCTGCCTTAGGTATGAGAGCCGGCTAGGTGACTTTGGACCAATCACCAGAATACAGAGAGTTCTAGTTCCACCTTAGGCATGAAAGCCCCTTGGATGACTATGGACCAATCACCAGGAGACGGTGAGTTCTAGTAATGCCTTCGGCACAAATGCCAACTGGGTGCCTTTGGGTCAATCACCAGGAGACAGAGTTCTAGTCCCCTCTTGGGCATGAAAGCCCATTGGACGACTATGGGCCAATCACCAGGAGACGGTGAGTTCTAGTCCTACCTTAGGTTAGTAATCTACCTGGAATGACTTACTGCTTGTAACGATACGGTTCCAGCTCAAACGACGGCCAACAACATGTCAAAGCATCTGGCCACTCTGTTGAGGCAAAAAGATTGAAAAAATTGATTTTTCATAATCGAGGCTTTGGGGGTTTTTTTAGCTAAAAAAACCCCCAAACCCTCAATTCTGAAAAATCATTTTTTTTCAATCTTTTTGCCTCCTTAACAGAGTGGCCAGGCGCTTTGACATGTTGTTGACAAAAAAGTGGTGTCTTGTTGTCGCTTCACATTAATATTTCATCTAAAGCTGTCCAAAGCATTTTTCCCCCTCCCAGGGGAGGATAAAAAAATCTCTTTTATTTCATGTTCATAAACTTGATTGCAAAGGATTTTTCTTACGTAAAAAGGGACTCCGGGGAAGGTGAAGGACAGTGCCATCCAAGTGACAAAAGTTAACTCTTGCCCTTAATGATAACAGATTTTTCTACCGGTCATCGACTTATGACGACAAGGGAGCCCAACCTTTCCATCGCTAAACGAGACAGTGGGGAAACAGATGTTTTTGCACCGGGGGGGGGGGGGGGGGGGGGGGAGATGAGCTTTCCTGCCACCGTTGCTCAAGGAATCCCTGCAGGTCTGAAGTCAGCCAATGAGGTCGTTAAATGAATCAGTCATGAAGTGAAGCAGTGAAGTGAATGGGTTTAAATGAATCAGTCATGAAGTGAACTGATTAACTGAATCAGTTGTTAAGTGAATCAGTCACTAAGTGAATAGAATAGAATAACAGAGTTGGAAGGGACCTTGGAGGTCTTCCAACCCTCGACTTGATCAGGAAACTGGTGGCCAAGTGAATCGGTTGTTCAGTGAATCAATCCTTAAGTGAACGCGTCACTAAGTGAATCCCCACAGTTATTCAGTTACTAACATGGTTGTTAAGTGAATCTGGCTTACCCAATGACTGCGCTGCTGGTCAGAAGGTCTCAAAAGGGGATCACGAGAGACACTGCGACCATTACAAATAGGAACCAGTTGCCAAGCACGTGAATTTTGATTACGTGATCACGGGGACGCTGCAACGGTCGTAAGTGTGAAATATGGCCACAACTCATTTGTTCATACCGTGTCGTAACTTCAAAGGTCACTAAATCGAGGACTCCTTGGCGAAAGGCGGAGGCAAGCGTATAGCAAGGTAATTTTGCCGTGTTTTTCCTGCTTGTTAACTGCTATTTTTCCCAGTTGTTAAGTGAATCAACGCATTCGTTAAGTTAGCTGCCCCTGTTGTTAAGTGAATCTGGCTTCCTGTTTAATCAGAAGGTCGCAAAAGGGGATCACATGACCCCTTGGGATGCTCACGACCGTCATAAATATGAATCAGTTGCCAAGCACCGGAATTTGGATCGCATGATCATTGAGACTGAGGTGCCACGGTCGTTAAGTGTGAAACGTTGCCTCGAATAAAGGACTCCATTACCCATGTTTCCCTTCTACGAGGTTGCAGAGAAGACTTGTGGTGGGATCCATACTTCTACAGGCAGTCCTCGACTTACAACACTCTGTTTAGTCACTGTTCAAAGTGACGACGGTACTAAAAAAAAGTGACTTATGGGTATGTTTCACACTTACGACCGTCGCGGGCCTCCCTGTGGCGCTATGATCAAAACTCAGATGCTCCGCAATAGACTCCTAGTTATGATGGTCGCAGTGTACCACATCATGTGATCTCCTTTTGTGACCTTCTGACAAGGAGGAATCCCGATTCACTTAATGACCATGTGACTAACTACCGCAGTGATTCCCTTAACAACTCTAGGCAGAAAGGTTGTAAACTGAGGCAAAATTCAACTAACGATGTTTTGGCCTCCATTGTGGTCGTTAAGTGGAGGATGAGCTTTGGTTAGAAATAAAGCCATACTACAGGTAGTCCTCAACTTACGACCACAAGGGAGGCCGACATTTCTGTTCTGAAGTGAACTTTGTCCCTTTTTAACGACCTTTCTAGCCTCAGTCGCTAAGTTAATCGCCGCCGTTGCAAGTCACTCGCATGGTTATTAAGTGAATCCAGCTTTCCCATGGACTTCGCTCGTCATGTCACAAAAGGGCATAACGCAACCTTGGGATGCGGCGACCGTCATTAAGTCGGAGCCGGTCGCTTATGAAGAGGTCACTAAAGGGGATCACGTGACCTAGGGACAACTGCAATCATCGTAAATGCCAGTCAGTGGCCAAAACGCCAGAGTTTTTTTTTTATCAGGTGGAGATCAGGGGTGGAATTCAAAATATTTTACTCCTGGTTCTCTGGGCACAACCATTTTGGTCAAACCGGTGCGAACCGGCAACAGGCCACCATTGCTGGGAATGCTAGAACGGTTGTGTGAATTACAGTCCTAAGTCACTTAATTTGTGAGGGCTGCGGTAACCCATCGTAAGCCGAGGACTTGCCTGCATAACTACGGGTCCCACCACAAGTCTTCTCTACAGCCTAGCGGAAGATTTGGTGCATTATGGGTCGTAGAGTCCTTCTTTCGATCCAACTGACAGTTCGCAAGAAGAATCAAATCCTGAGGGGGAAGGATTGTGTTTCCTTTCTTTTTTAATGTCACCAGATTGTTATTCTCGACTCTCCTTTGACTGACAGTCCACCGATCCGTCCATCAAGCAGGGTTGACTTTCATTGACGGACACCCCACTTTCGGACGGACACTTTCCGGCCTTTTGATCCCAAATCGATATCCCAGCCCTCAATTAAGCCATGGGCGTCTCTGGATTGCACAGGCCCAAAACAAGCTGACAATCGTGGTTTGTCAAAACCAGTGGTTTCCATTTTGGCCATTTTAAGGTGGGCGGACTTCAATTCCCAGAATTCCTCAGCCAGCATCCTTCTTAAAGCCTAACATCTTAAAGTAGGCCGGCATGGGGATCCTGGGACTGTAAGTCCTCCCCTCTTAAAGCATGACTGGGTGGGGGATTCTGGAAGTCCTCCCCTCTTAAAGCTGCTGAGTTTGAAAAAACCTGGCTTAAGAATGTTTCATCCCACCCTACTTTACAGCATATTTTGCTAAAATAAGATTCCCCCCCTCCCGCCGCCGCCAATTTCTTGCCTTTCGTTGGAGCTTTCTTGTCTAATTACCTGCCTGACTGACAGCCCCTTCTGGTTATTTCAATAATCTGGATCTTTTCGTTTTTATGCGTGAGAATTTCAAAGTAGATAAACTGATGCAAAGTGAGAAGCAGTAAGAAAGAAAACATTTAAAGTGCCAGAAATGAATGTTAAAAGAAAAAAAGAGAGAGAAATGAAAGAAAAAGAGAAATCAAAGGCCAAAGTGAAAGAGTGGAAGAGAAAAAGGGAAATGAAGGGGAGAGGAAAGGAAAGGAAAAAAAATCACACAGAGAGAACTAATAGTGGCAGAAAGAAAAAAATGAACTTTTTTTTAAAAAAAGAACCGAAAAGAAAAAAAAACTACCAAGAACTCACTTCGAATTTTCTTTACATCAGTTAATCCTGTCTAATCCTCAAGGCCATCAATCATAACTTTAACCCCCCCCCCCATTTTCTAGAACAACAAAGTCCATAAGCGATTTTCAAGCAGCAATAAACAAATATGGATGGATTGATGGATGGATGGATGGATGGACAGACAGACAGTTAGAAAATGAGAGACAGACAGACGAGACAGAGTGATAGATAGTAGATGACAGATAGATGATAGATGTATTGATGGATGGATGGATGGAGGTAGGGAGGTAGATCTCTCCCTGCCATATGTATATACAGTATATATATATCTATTCTCGACTCAAGAAAAAAAGTCAATTTAGCCAGATTTCCGATCTTTCTCCATCTTCCAGTCATGGAAATTTCCTCTTGGGCCCCCAAAGAAAAGCATCAAAGCAGAAACAAACGACTTGCAACAGAACGCCGGTTATTCAGCTTGGCCGATGTTTGGTTCCATTGCAGTTGAATCAAAATTTTCCAGCCGAGGTTAGCAGAGAGGTTTTTATTAGTGGTTTATTTAGCAAAAGGGGAAGTGTGGGTGGACAAGAGTTAGTCGTGTACAAGGCTGACGTACAAAGCGGAAGGAGTGAACAGAGGCAATTGTTAAAAGAGGTTTTTTTTTTTTTTTTACAATGAATTATTGCAATAAAGCAGTTGAATAAATCAAGCGTGGCTCCTTTAAGATGGGCGGACTTCAACTCTCACGATTCCCCCATGCTGGGGAATTCTGGGAATTGAAGTCCACTCATCTTAAAAAAAGGCCACATTTGAAAAAAAAAATTCCTTTGGGATAAAGACACAGTGATTTTACAAGGCCGCTCTGACCCCACGGCCCAAAGCAATTTGCAAAAAGACAACTTCAAAAGCAATGGCAAGAAAAACAGACATTTTCCAACCTTTTTTTTTTTTTGTCCCCTGCGCAAAGGTGAGAATTATAGAGAATTATTTGAATTATAATATACAGATGCTCAATTTAGGCAAATGTGTTTTTTTTCCCTTCCCAAATTTAAAAAGAATAAACAACGAGGAGAAACTCAAAAACTATTAAAGCAGGGAAAATCGAACATTAAATTGAAAAGGAAAAATTAAAAAGGGGGGGGGGAGGAAATAGGAGATAATGAGATGGGAAGATGGAAAGGGAAGAAGTTGGGTTGGTTTGTCTCACGCAATCATCTCAAAAACTGTTTCTGGGGACAATTAGCCAGGATTCCTAGTTAGCCACGACGGGGCCCGAGTTGGATGGGTCTGAATGCTGGAATTCCTGGCTGTTGGGTGGGAGGGATGAACCAGGGGTGGGATTCAGCCGGTACAGAGCGGTTTGGCCGAACTGGTTGTTGTTACACCAGTGGAATCTCACCCCTGATTTTAATAAGCCCAGATAGGGACAAGAGTCCATATCTGAGATCTTCGCTGGTTTAAGGAGACCACGAAGTGTTGGAGGCATAGATTGTTTTGTGGAGATGATCATTTAAGATGATCAGTTGTCTTCTGCTCCAAGGAGAGGAGAGAGCTAAAAGGAGAGACCAAGGAAGAACTGCTTCAAGGAAGCCTTCTTGAGGAGCAGTTCTGAAGTTCGTGAGAAGGTCTCACCAGGATCGTCCCTGATGCTTGACCACGTCTTCTTTGGGTATGAAATCCCAACTACAATTCCTAGCAGACCCAGCAGTATTTTTTGAAAGCCATGTCATCTTCCTAACTTCTCGCTGGTCAACAGTCCACCTCAGAAGCCAAAGTTCCTTCACTAATCTAATATCCTTCAAAACCTTTGAGTTGGGTACACTATGGGTATGTTACTTGACACCAGAAACCTCAACTGTTGCCTGCCAACTGACCAACAGTGGAAAGACCATCTCTCTATCCGGAACATGAAGCCAGAATCCACCTGTTGAGCTCTTGATCCTACGTTTCTCCAGCGCATATTAAGCACCTCCAAAAACTATCTCCATGGCTTCCTTCTTGGCAGTGGTGGTGTTTGGGGGTGCTCGGGAACCCAAAAGCTCCATTAGCTCATCTACAACTTGATCGGCACCCTTTCCCGAGGTATGGCATCACCAATGAGGAGTCCACCATCAGATTCCTTCTATTGCTGCGCTCTTGAACCTTGGGTGGACTTCAGTGCCCAGGGTTCCCCCAGCCAGCCAAGAATTCTGGGAGTTGGAAGTCCATCCATCTTCCACCAGTTGAAGAAGAAGAAGACCACTTTGTTGTATGAACTTGGTGTGTAGAACCTCAAGAGATAGGCTGATAATTTAGGAGAACCCATCTTCTTTTACAATGAGGCAGAATAAATAATAGGACTTCCTACAACCGAGGAGGGCATGGCAAAGGGAAACTCACTAGGAACTGATGAAATATCAACCTTCAGGTCTAACAAATTAATCATTTCTTAAATGAATAAACGAGGAATAAACACCCCTACCCTAGGGGGAAATTTGTTTTTGTTCGAAAAACAGTGTTTGTTGGGATGGTGGATACTTTGTGGTGGGATATATTGGGCCAGCTTGAGGAAACTCCTAGGTAGCTTCTACGTTAGCAGGTCCAGAGAACCTGGGAAGGAGACCATACCCAGGAGAGCCTCAATGTTCAGGAGGACATCAAGCTTTAGGATGCTTCTGAATGCAGCTGGGAAGCTGGGCTCTTCAAGGTCTATACCATCTACATGTCCCTACCCAATGGAAGAGGAGAAGGCTATGATCATCCTTCAAATAAGGACCACCAAGGAGAAGTGAGCACTCAATCCCATGGCCTTATCAACTGAACGAGAACACCAAAAGGGAGATTCCCCTCTTCAGGTGGCCTGGATGTCTCCACCAACGTCCTACCTCAAAAGCTTCCAGGTCTGATTGTCTACAAATGTCCTATCTCAAAAACCTCTGGTCCTGATTTTCCACAAAAGTCCTACCTCAAAAGCTTCTGAGTCTCTTTAATGTCCTACCTCTAAAGTTTCTGGCCTGGTTGTCCACAAATATTCTACCTCAAAACCTAATGGATCTGGTTGTCCAGCATCTCAAAACCTTCTGGTCTGGTGGTCCACAAATATCCTACCTCCAAAGCTTCTGGATCTGGTTTTCCACCGATGTCCTACTTCCAAAGCTTCCAGGGACCCATGAGGAAGAAGCTACCAGCTCTCCAAGTCCTTCCAAAACTGAAGGATAATTTTGGCAGCTCAATTCAGCCTCCCTGGTACTAGATTTGGGGGGTGGGTGGGGGGCGTGTCTAAATTTAAGATTGCATTTTGCTCAAAATCTGGTCTAAATTTAAATCGCACTTCGCTCAAGATAGATGCCTAAAGGCAAAAGGGCTCTTGTTCCTTTTAATAGCAGTGCCCAACGTTCGCTCTCTCGCCCGTTCTCTCCGTCTCCGGGAGAAATACGAACCTTAATGGAAAATGCATCTCTGCAGAAACATTCGTCCTTTCCCTGCATAATTCATCCTAATGGCTCTCTCTCTCTCTCTCTCTCTCTCTCTCTGTGTGTGTGTGATTTGACTGACCCCACAATCATAATCAGCAAGTGCTGACACTTTCCCCATCTTTAGCTGTTCTGGATTTGAGTGAGCTCCGACCTTCATCAAGGGACTCAAACCACACTGTCTCTTGAACTGTCCCTTTTTGAGCAAATAAAATAGATCAGTAAAAACTGTTATTTATATATATATATATATGTCATATCTTTTTAAAAAGAACGACCTCGTTTGATGGAGAGGCTGAGAATTCCAAATTTAGGACTCGGAAAGAGATGGTTGTTTGGGCTATTTCCAGGCGGAGAGCAGACAGACAGCCAAATTACAAACGACAAGCTAAAAAAGCTCGGGGATCAAAGTTCCCGTCGTCGTCTCCTCTTGTCAGATTCATCATTTGGGGAAGCAATTCTGACAGGTCGGATTGTCGGCTTCCCTTCCTTGCTCGGCCCACCCGATCTGTTGTGCCTTGACTTGATTTGTTTGTGACAAGCCATAAAGAAGAATTTGCAGCAACACAACAACAAAATGGGAGCATGGACATCCCGGAACGAGGAAGAGCTTTCAAGCCACATTAAAATTGCACGAAGGCTTTCGGCTTTGATGCAGGGAGGACATTTAGGTCCAAGGTGACCGGGGAGTAGTTGGCTAAAAACAGGATTGCTTCTGGGAAGCCATCTTTGGATGACCTGCTTCTCCCAAATCGAAGTTAGGGAAATCTGAGATTGCTCGCGTTTCTTTCATTCTTTAAAAGAGGGACCCTAAAATCCATCTCCCGAATGTGAGAAAGCTGGACAAGGGCCCTTCTAACAACCGAGTCACCGCGGGGAGAGAGACAAAGGGGAAAAGGAAGGGAACAAGGGATGGTCTTGGAAGAATGAGAACCAAAAGGGGATGGAGGAAATTAAAAAGGGGGTCAGAAAAAAGGGGGAAGCACAAAAGCAAAGGTGCAGCTCGGATATCCGCCAGGCAGAATTGTCGGTTAGGTGAAAGAGTCTCGACAAGCACTGTGAAGGGGAAGGAGGGAGGGAGAAAAGAAGGAAGGATGGGAGGTAGGGAGGGAGGGAGGGAAGGAAGGAGAGAATGCAAGGAAAGGAAGGAGGGAGGAAAAAAAGGGTTGGAGGAGGTAGAGAAGAAGGGAGGAAAGAAGAAGATAAGGAGACAGAGAGGCAGGAAAGGAAGGGAGGGAGAGAATGCGAGGAAGGGAGGAAGGAGAAAAAGGAAGGGAGGAAGGAGAGAAGGAGGGAGGAAAGGACAGAGAGGGAAGGAAGGAAGGAAGGAAGGAAGGAAGGAAGGAAGGAAGGAAGGAGAGAATGGGAGGGAGGGAGGGAGGAGAAAAGGGGAGGGAGGGAGGAGATAGAGAAGGAGTGAGGAAAGAAGAGACAGACAGACAGGGAAGGAAGAGGGAGGGAAGGAGAGAATGCGAGGGAGGAAGGGAGGGAGAAAAAGGAAGGGAAGAAAGGAGAAAGAGAAGGAGGGAGGAAATAATAAAGAAGAGACAGAGAGACAGGGAAGGGAGGGAGGGAGATAAGAGAGAGGGAGGAAAGGAAGGGAAAGGGGGGAGAAGGGAGAATGGGAATGAGGAGGGAGAAGGGGAAGGGGAAGAGGAGGAGAAATGAGGGAGGAGGGAGGAGGAAGAGGAGGAGGAAAGGAGGAGAAATGAGGGAGGAGGAAGGAGGGAAGAGGAAGAGGAGGAGCATTGAGGGAGGAGGAGTCAGCCCACCGCAGATCTACCCTCTTCATTCTTCAGCCCCCACAATATCCAGGCAGGTAAAGGCAGAGCTCTTTAAAGGCAGAAAGGACAGGTGGCTTTTTTAAGTGCAGTGATGGGAAGCAAAAGCACGCGTGGTCTCTCGTGGAGAGCAGCCCCCCCTCCCCAAGGAGGAGGGGGGAGTCTAGGTTTCTATAGGAAGGAAGCGAGAAAGAAAGGAAGGAAGGAAGGAAGGAAGAGGGGGGAGGCAACAGGAGACGGGGAGGACATAAAAGCATTAAGTCATTAGTAAACATGAAAGTGGGAGGCAACGGCGCGGACGATCGGTGAGCAAGCATCAGCCCAGCAAAAGAGAGTAAGCAAAGAGGCAGGAGCTTCCCTAAAACAGCCACCAAATCAATTGCAGGGAACGTACAGAAGGTGGGATTAGTCTAGTCAATTCCCAACAAATTGGGGCGATTCATGTAGTCAATTCCCAATAAATTGGCTGGGATTAGTCAACTCAATTCCCAATGAACCAGCTGGGATTTGTGTAGTCAACGCCCAATGAACTGGCTGGGATTAGTCAATTCCCAAAAGACTGACTAGTCAATTCCTGAATACATAATTAGCTCTAACTAGTCTAGTCAATTCCCAGTGAATTAGCTGGGATTAGTGTAGTCAATTTCTAATATGTTGGGATTAGTCTAATCAATTCCCAATAAATTGGCTGGCATTAGTATAGTCAATTTCCAACAAATTGGCTGGGATAGTCAATTCCCAACACGCTGGGATTCATGTAGTCGGTTCCCAATGAATTGGCTGGGATCAGTCTAGTCAATTACCAGTGAAGTGACTGGGATTAATGTAGTCAATTCCCAACAAATTGGCTGGTATTAGTCTAGTCAATTCCCAATGAACCGTCTGGGATTAGTCTAGTCAACACCCAACTAACTGACTGGGATCCATGTAGTCAATTTCCATCAAATAATTGGCCAGGATTAGCACTCATGTACTGAATTCCCAATATGCTCGGAATCAGGTAGTCAATTCCCAACCACCTGGCTGGGATAAGTCTAGTCAATTTCCAATATGTTGGGATTTCTGTAGTCCATTTCCAATATTTTTGAAGACTGTTGGGAGAGGGAGGGACAGAAGCAAAGCTCTCCTTGGATTTTAATGATCGTGGTTACTGAATTCATACGGACATTGAAAGTTAGTCTAGGGTAGGAAATACAGTAGCCTATTTCCCAACTCACAAGTGTTATTAGACCCACCAGATCCATAAACCAGGAATCTATGATGCTGGGTGGTGGTGGTTTCAAACTCTTTGTAGGACCTTGCGAGTTCCAAGCAAGCAGATGTAGACCTCTTGTCCACTCCAAGATAACCCCAAAGCAGCAGCAATGGCCCAGGCCAACCTCCCGACATTACACACAAAGACAATGACAAAGCACACATCACAACTCCGGGACCCAGAAGGAAAATGAGAAGATAGAAGATCCTTCCTCCAACTATCAATGCTCGAGACTGTCTTGAAAGGTAAAGACCGGCCTTCAAACTCTGACCCTGTTCTGTACTTCCAAAGAACCTACATTTTTTTTTTGTTTGTTTTGCACCCATGTTAGAAGCACCGAGGCGTTTCAGCTCCTTTCTTTTTCCCGGCAGAAGCTGGAACTAAGGACAGGAACTCAACCCTGCCATCCATTTTCTAGAATGTCCTGGCCAAGAAGTCTTCAAACTCTGCCCCCATTTTCTACCCTCCAAAGAACCTTAGTATGTTTTTGTTTTGTTTTGCACTCGGGTTAGAATGGAAACAGAAGGCCTGCAGGCTGGATTCGGCCTGCAATGTGGTTGGACCAGCCCGCGGAGCCGTCCTCGAAAATGTAATGGGCCGGCCAGCATGGTTTCAGCCCAGTCTACCCAGTGGGGAGTGGTGTCAACCTGGCCACGCTCGCCCAGTTGGCCACACCCACCCAGTCAGCCCCACTGGCCTCCCAGGACCCTGATGTGGCCCTCAATGAAATTGAGTTTGACACCCTTGTTAGAAATATCGTGGTTTTTACCTGACCAGGAGCTGGAGCTAAGGACGGGAACTCAACCCTGCCGTAGGATGTGTCCATACTTTTTTTTATATAGATCGTAAATAGTGATGTCTATTGCTGGTCTAAGACCATAATAAAGTTATATTCTATATTCAACCCTGCCGTAGGGCAGATCTCGGATCTCAGATGTGGGCTTGTTAATCTCGTTCCAACCACTTGAACCACCCTACTTTTTCTTCCCAAGAACTGAGCTGGGCGTATTCTCCATCTGAAACTCAAGCTCCATTCCCAAACTTGGCTTTCTCTCATCTCCACCCCCAACCCAACCCCGAATAGGAACTACGAAGGAAGTGAGGAGACACCTGCGCATTTTGAGAAATGGATTTTGCTGAAGCTTTTCCCTCCTTCCGTACCTTGTGGAAGGCTGGGATTCTACTGGTTCAGACCGGTTCGAACGAGCCAGTTGTTCCAGGGATCGTTTGGCCCGCCGCTGTTTTATTCACCAGGGATACAGCAGAAGGTAAGTATGATAGCTAAAAAAATGGTCTTTTCTAAACGTGGTGCACGCACTCGCTCACCGAACCGGTTGTTACACCGGTTGAATCATACCACGAGGAAATTTTTTCCTACGAACCAATTTGGTGGCAAGCATCTCCCTAAGCTTAATTGCAACCCTCAATCTGTATTTTTCTAACACACAAAGAAAAGAAAAAAAAGCACAACCGCAAAGTTGTTGCTCTGCTTTGAATCAGCAGGCTTGAATCTGAGATCAACAAACTAGAGGATGGACCCTAGTGGGGTCGGGTGTTCCTTTCTCTTCCTTACTTGGGAGAATGACCTCAGAGTGGAGCTCTCGCCTCATAATCCGGAGGCTGTGAGTTCGATCCTAGGTAGAGGCGGATATTTCTCTCTCTCTCTCAGCACAATGGGAATGTATCTGCTGAACAAAACTCCGCCCTGGTGACAGGAAGGGGCATCCGGCCATTCAAACATTCTGCTAGCTCCATTCAGTTACCCAGACTCCACCCCCTCAAGGGATTATGGGACCGTTAAAAGAAAGTGGTGATGATGATGACTTGGGTGATGACCTCAGTAGAATTGGATATCCCTGATCTTGGTGGAAAGGAGCGAAAGAATAAGGAACATGGGACCTCTTAAAAGACGGACGTCTGCCCCATCTTTCTTCAGTGAGTTGAAGTACAGTAGGACAACCAATTTCTTCACTAAACCAAGTTCTCCAGATGTTCTTCTGCGACTGGATCACTTCTCTTCGAGTCACATCCTTAACTCTCTACCACTCTTGGGACCTTGGCCATCATCTGCTCCAACATGTCCCACATCCACCTAACTTATCTCTCCTCTCTCGATGCCCACGGCCACCACACACACAAAAACCTCCCAGGCCTCAGCTAGGCCTCCATTCTCTTACTCCCACTCACAAAATGGTTCCTCTTCAGAAATCATTCGCGGACAAACATAAGCTGAAGACCAGGGTCCTCAAAACGTTGGAGGAGACAACGCTAAGCTGTGTGAGGAACCAAGGATGACCCCTACTTAAAACAGGATCTCGTTGTCTCAACCCCTTCAGACCAGTAGATCCAACAACAGGAAGCCGAAATCCTAAATAAATAGTTCAGGGCGGGCCAGATCTCACAATGCTGGCTAGAAGAACCACAATCTGCTTCTTTTCCCAGTTGTGTTTTCCCAGCAGTCTGCGAAGCTGGCGGCAGACTGGGACAGTGAGGAGGTTGGGGGAGGAACATAGGCCAGTCCTGGAGTCTGGGGGAGGCTCAGACGAGGGCTCTGTGTCAGAGGCAGAGATGGGGCCAGGGCCGTCTGACAGTTATCAGCTGCCTTCGGAGTCGGAGATAAGTGGGGAAGAAGAACAGCTGGAGCCTGTTCCCAGTGTGCACATGCACAGAGCTGCCAGGAGAAGGGAACAGCTAAGGAACAAGGGTCAACACAGGAGTAAGGGCACAGGTGGGCAGTGAATGGCCCCTCCCAGAGGGAATAAAGAGGAGGTGAAAGGGGAGTGGGGTTTGCAGGAGACAATTAGTTTAATTCATTCGGGTGAAGATCTGTTCCTGACTTCTTGCCAAGTAATTGCTGCTACAGTGTGGCGTTTGGAAGCTATCGGCCTGGCAACTCTCCAAGGCCTGTAATTGTGAAATCTCATGAGAATGTTGGCCGAGACTTTGCTGGAGAGGAATTCCCTTTATAACCTAAATAAAAGGGGTTTTTATCGGGATGAGGAGTCGGCTTCATGATCTTGGGAAGCCTAGGTCAGAACAAGTTGGTAAGGCTTGAAGTCCATAGTGTTTGGTGACCACCAGCTGGAAGAAGGTTGGCCCAGAAAAAGACATCTACGAACACATCCTGGGATGGTGGAAGACTCCACAAAACCTTCGTTTTCACCAACTCTTCCCTTTAGTCCTTCAGGAAGGTGGCTGGCTAAAAAACCCCATCTCAAAACTGTTCTTCAAGGAGAAACCATGCACATTGACACAGCAGAGGGTTGGACTAGAAGACCTTCAAGGGCCCTTCCAACTCTGGAATTCTGTAAGGGTCTCTTGCTTGAGCGGAGGGGCTGGACTAGATGACTTCTGAGGTCCCTTCTGACTCAGTCTTTCTATGATTCTGTAAGGGTCTTCAGCTCGAGCAGCAGGATGGACTAGATGACCCCCAAGGTCCCTTCCAACTCTTCTATTTCTCTAATTCCGAATTCCAAAACTCACACTACACAATCCAACCTAGCACATCAAACTCTCTGTACCCAAAAATAGTGGGGTCCTTGACTTACGACACCTCATTATAGTGACCGTTCGAATGTACCATGGCACTGGAAAAAGTGACCCACAGCCATGTTTCACGCTTAGTGACCGTGGCAGCATCCCTGTGGTCATGTCCTCAAAAGGTCTCATATTTATGATGGTCGCAGTGTCTCTGACAAGCCAAGATGGTAGCCGGATTCACTTAACGACCAGGGGACTTGAGTTAGCAACAGCAGCGATTCACTTAAGGATGGAGGCCAGAAAGGTCTTAAATTGGAGCAAAATGGACTTCAGAGCATGGACTTATGACAGCCTCTGTTGTGGTCAGACCATGGAGTCACATGGTCATTAAGTGAATCCGGCTTCCTTCCTTTGCCAGAAGGTCGCAAAAGTGATTCCACTTTTGCAATGTCAGTGGGGAAGCCCGATTCATTTAACGACCAACTCACAACAGCCATGATTCACTTCACAACTGCGACAAAAAAAATTCATCAAACGGGGCGAAGCTGGCTTAACAAAGGTTCCTCTTAGCCACATAAATGCGGGGCTCAATTGCGGTCCTAACTTGAAGACTCTCTGTGTTGAGGTGTATCTTCCTCCTCACTGAATAACTGTCTCACTGAGCGACAGAAATTGTGGGCTCTACCGCCATCGTAACTCAAGGACTCTCTGTACTGAGGTGTATCTTTCTGCTCACTTAACAACTGTCTCGCTGAGCAACAGAAATCAAGGGCTCAATCACCATCATAAGTCGAGGACTCTAAGTACTGAGGTGTATCATCCTCTTCACTTAACAACCGTCTTGTTGAGTGAGAGAAATTGTGGGCTCCACCGCCACCGTAAGTCGAGGACTTGCCATAAGGGGTTTTGGGGGGGGGGGCGAAAAGCCGGTTTATGGTCCAAGAGGTTAAAAAAAAAAAATCTCTCATCACCTTATAAACAGAGAATAGCATTTCCTAATTCTCGGCATCAAATCAGTCCCTAAGAAGAAAATCCTTCCCAAAACGGAAAGGAAGAGTGTAAGCTATCGCTATTTTTAAATAAGCTGTCCTTAATGGGTCAGCTGGAAACCGGCTTTCGCTTGGGAGGATCACAGAAAGTCTCTGAAAAATATTGCATTTTTATCCCTTTTTATTTCAAGAGGCAACTGGAATTTTCTGGTTTTTTTTTTCCTTTGAAGAGGTTTCGCTTCTCCTCCAGAGAGGCTTTCTTCGGTTCTAATGGAAGGATGGAAGGATTTCTATTCCTTCCAGTCCTCTGATCGTTAGCCCTCTTTCTGAGAATCGTCACTGAGAGGCCTTTTCCATCCTCCACCCTTCAGTCAGAACTGAAGAAGCTTCTCGGAGGAGAAGCGAAACCTCTTCAAAGAAAAAAAAGAAAGAAAGAAAAAAAACAGCCAGAAAGGCCAGTTGCCTCTTGAAATGAAAAGCACCTTTGGGACAACTGAAAGTAGATTAGGATAGAATAAGGGAGGTGGGAGGGACCTTGAAGGTCTTCTAGTCCAGCCCCCTGCTTGAGTGGGAGATGCTTATAGAAAAACAGAGTTGGAAGGGACCTTGGGGGTCATCTAGTCTAGTCCAACCCCTGGCTTGATCAGGAGACCTTTACAGAAAAATGGAGTTGGAAGGGAACTTGGAGGTCATCTAGTCCTACCACCTGTTTAGGCAGCAAACCCTATACTGGGGATGAATGAGATGACTTTTTCATTTTTTTCTCCATCTCTTGACAAAATCGACATTTCGGCTCACAGAGTTGAGGATGGGGACAATTTCAAAAAAGGAAGGAAAAAAACCAGAATTCTTTTTTTTTTTCTCCTTTTGAAATTGCCCCCGTCTCAACTCCATCAGTCAAAATTATCGATTTTGGCCGGAGACGGAGAAAATAAAAATAAAACAACTCAACAGGTCAAAATCCAATGAAAAAGAAATCAGAATAAAAGTTTGATAGAACAGAGGGGAAAAAATTTCAAGGATTTTTTTTCTTTTCCTTGATTTTCCAGCGGGGTGGGGGAGAGAAAATTAAAACTGGACGTTTTATCCCGGTTTTTAATTTAACTCGAAAGGCGTCGAAAGGGTTCATTCTATCCTCAGAAGAAGTTGGAAGTTGTGCATGCAGCCAATCATCGATTTACGACCACAATGGAGCCCTACATTTACGTCACTAAGGGAAACATTTGCTCAGGGAGGCTTGCCCAAATGGTACAACCTTTCTGGGCCCTGTCATTAAGTGGAATCGCTGCTGCGGGGATGTTAGCAGCATGGTCACTAAGCAGTTCTGGCTTCCTGCTTCTCACTGCAGCCGTCATAAATGCGAGTCAGTTGCCAAACGTCTGAATTTTGATTGGGGGAATGACGCGATGGTCGTTAAGGGAAAAAAGGGGTTTTATCTCCCTGTTTTCAGTGTCATTAACTTTGAATGGTCACTAAACAAACTGTCATAAATGAAGAACTGGGCACGTGGTTTGTTTTTTATCTCCATCACTTGCAAGAGTCAAAATTTGGACTCGAGGATTTGAGGATGGGAACAATTTTTAAAAAGAGGGGGAAAACAGATTTTGTTGTTAATTTATTTTCCTCTTTTGCATTTTGTGAGAGGGAGGAAAATGGAGGTTTAATTCCCTAAACACTGAGAGGACTTTATGTTCTAGAATTCCTTAAACACTGAGAGGACTTCATATCCTAGAATTCCCTAAACACTGAGA
>NW_020717225.1:0-18750 GCF_900518725.1 Notechis scutatus | reverse complement strand
CAAAGAGAAGGAGGAAGAGGAGGAGGAAGAGGTGAAAGAGAAGAGGAGGGGAGGAAAGGAGGAGAGGGACGGACGGAGGGAGGGAGGGAGGAGGAAGACAAAGAGAAGAAGAGGGAGGGAGGACAAAGAAGAGGAGGAGGAGGAGAGGGAAGGAGGGAGGGAAAAAGAGAAGAGGAGGAGGAAGACTTGGGGTGGTCATTTTTGGTGTTCTCTGAGCTGGGTGCTTTCCTTGCAGACGTCTCGTGACCCAACTAGGGAACGGCATCAGGGCTCCTCCATTGAAACCAATTGGCTGGCAACTGGGATCTTTGCTTCCCATTGTATCGTTCCTCAGGCCCACCACAATCAAACCACCACCACGTCCCTCTTCCAACCCCAGCATTTGGAAGTCCTTGGCGTTGCCTGCCAAATGACAAGACTCTTAATCATCCATTCGCCCCAAGAAGTCGGCCGTGCAAAGTTCGGCCTATTTAACACACATACACAAATCCCTCCGGATTACGTAACGGACGGACTAAGCGGATTAGGGCAAAAATCAATCAAACCAGGATGCTGTGCATTGCGCGATGGGAAGGCAGCTGGCCGAACTTGGTTCAAATCCTCTTTGTGAGGATGTGTGTGTGTCTCGGTGTGTGTTTCTGTGTGTGTGTGTGAGAGAGAGAGAGAGAGAGAGAAAGAAAATCAAAATCCAACATTTGAGGGGAGGGACCTTGGAGGTCTTCTAGTCCAACCCTGTGCTCCAGAAGGAGATCCTTACGGAATCACAGAATAACAGAGCAACAAGTGACCTGGAGGTCATCTAGTCCAACCCCCCCCCCCCCGTTCGAGCAGGAGACCCTGACAGATTCATAGAGTGACAGAGTTGGAGGGGACTTTGGAGGTCATTCAGTCCAACCCTGCTGAAACAGGAGACTTTTACAGAATAACTGAGTTGGGAGGGGCCTTGGAGGTCTTCTAGTTGTAAGTTGGGGACTTCTTGTTTGTGGTCTCCTGCTTGAACAGGGACTAGATGACCTCCAAGATACCTTACATTATGCAACGATTCGAAAATGGTCTCCTGTTTGAGCGTGGGTTGGACTAGATGACCTCAAAGGTCCCTTCCCCTACTTGAGCAGCAGACCCTGACAGAATCATAGAATAACAGAGCTAGGAGTGACCTGGAGGTCATCTCGTCCAACCCCTTTGAACTCCTCTTCGGTGCTCTCTGAGCTGGGTGGTTTTCTTGCAGACATCTCATGACCTAACTAGGTAACATCATCAGTGCTATATGGGAGATGTATTTGTGGACAGGAGGAAGAGGAGGAGGAAAAGGAGGAAGGGGGAAAGGACTGGGGAATCCTTGGTGCTCTCTGAGTCGCTACCTTGGGTGGTTTTCTTGCAGATGTTTCATGACCCAACTAGGGAACAATATCAGTTCTGGAAGGGAAGGGAAGGGGGGAAGGGAAGGGGAGGGGAGGGGAGCGAAGGGAAGGAAGGAAGGAAGGAAGGAAGGAAGGAAGGAAGGAGGACTGGGGGGGTCATTGGTACTGTCTGAGCTGGGTGGTTTTCTTGCAGATGTTTCAGGGAACATTATCAGTGCTAGAAGAAAGGAAGGAAGGGAGGGAGGGAGGGAGGGAGGGAGGGAGGGAGGGAGGAGGAAGAAAAGGATTTTCTCCCAGACGTTTTGAGACCCAACTAGGTAACATCAGCAGTGCTATGAAGGAGTGAGGTTTTTGGAGTAGAGAAGGAGGACAACCATGGGCTCCTTGGTGCTCCTTGGTATGACGGTCTCAGGGGTCACGTGTGAAGCCAGATTCACTTAACAACCCTGCTCCTAACTTGGCCACTCCGGCCAGTCACTTAACAACGGTGGTGAGAAAGGTCGCAGAAGTGCTCCCAACTCACTTAACCATCGAATTTTCGCGGCCGTTGCAGTCGTCCTTCGAGGACAATCTGTATCGTTGTTACGTCTATGAAAGGGGGGTGGGGAATTATCAATTGGTTCAGTGCCTATTTTTTAAAACGGTTCTCTCCTTTTTGAATTTTGACATTGGACATTGCGATATTACTATTTCCCTCAAAATACGACCTACCTTGAAAGTAAGTCCTAGCTTGATTTTTACACATGCACCCAATATAAGCCCTACCTCCCCCAAAATAACACACACACACACACACGCACACATGACAGGATCTTATTTTTGGGAAACATGGTATAAAAAGAAAAAAAAATCAAATAAAAAGCTACGTTCCCTTGGGAGAAACGATGCAAAATATGGTCAAAAAATTATCCAATATTCCGAGAGTGGTCGAAGTTCACAGTTGATCCACTCAACCGTTTTGTGGCTAAATTACAGCACAATTAAGAGCTTATTAAAAAAGCAAAGCCCAGATGGGAAAAACAGAGCTAGTCGGATAATGGCACCTGTGGAAATATATTTAATTTCATTCTCTCTCTTTTTTTTTTCCTCCTGAAGGGAGAACACCTGGAGGAAGAAAGGGATGCATTAAAAAAAAATGGAATGGGGTAAAAAAATTCTACTGTATGTCCCCAAAAATAAGACCCAACTGGAAAAATAAAACCCTAGCATGATTTCTTTTAGGATGCTTGTAATATCAGCCCCACCCAAAAATAAGCCCTAGTTAAGATCACCAGCCAGATGGATGCACTTAGTACCATATTTCCCCCAAAATAAGACCTAACCAAAAACTAAGCCCTAATGCATCTTTTGGGGGAAACACTATAAGATTTCAAAAGGATTTCAAAGCCACGAGATCGCCGAAGCTGGCAATATGCCGAATGGCGGGATGCCTCCGTGCAAAAGGGACTGGCAAAGCAGATAGACTGCGACTGTCTGGAGAAGAACGATTCAGAGGAAGCAAGAAAAATATGACTTACGACCGGTCACTGTATCTCCATGGTCACATGATCCAAATTCAGGCAGTTCGCCTCTATTTATGAGGGTTGGATCGGCCTGAGGGATTGTGTCACACAATCCCCTTTCACAACCTTCCGACAAACAAAGCCAGATTTGCTTAATGACCACCTGATTCACTTAACAACGCTGACATAAAATGGACCAAAGCTGGCTTAGCCATGGAAACATTGGCACGTCAAATCGGGGTTGTATGTCATAATCCAGCTTCTTGTTCATTTGATCCTGTTCCCCCCCCGCCCCGGCTCATCCCGCCCGATGCCCGATCCGACTTCTGCCCATGTCTGGACACTCACGCTCCTGAGCCACGTTCTCAGCTTGCGGTTTGGCTTTCGCCTCCTGGTTCCCGGCTTTCGGCTCGTCGTCGTCAAGCAGAGGAACGTAATCCGTCTTGCCGACTTTTTCCCCGATCATGTCGTCGAACTTCTCGGCTTCCAGGCTGGCCATGAAATCGCGTTTCACTTCCTCCTCGATTTGGGGAGTGGGCTCGGTCAGCGCATCAGCCAGGCTGAGGTTCTGCTCCATGTCAGCCATGCCGCAATCCACTTCCCAATCGAACGGGGGGGGGGGGGGGGGGGGGGGAGGAAGAGGAGGAAAGGAAGAACGAGAAGATCAACAATTTGATTAACATCTCAAATCAGTATTTAAAATTTGCAGCCGATTAAGAATCAAAGAAACAAACTCCAGGGAGAAAGACGAGTAGGGGGTTGGGAGCGCATAACTAGGTGCACATATAAAGGTTCAATTAAACTGATTTATTGCTAAAAGCTGGTGAACAGGCATCTTCCAATTAAACTGATGTATTGCTGAAAGTCTCTATTGGAATCTTTCAACTAAACTGGTTTATTGCTAAAATATGAACATGAATCTTTCAATTAAAAGGCTTTGCACAGGAATCTTCTCAACTAAGGGTGGGCCCTTATTAGGATTAGATAGAGCTACCTAGGATACAAGGAGAGTTGGACCTAGTTCGCTGGCGACTACGCTGTCAGGATTCGGGTGATCACCCTACTTCAGTCATGAACCTCAAGCCAAGCTTCAAAAGAAACCCAAAGGTTTATTAGGAGCAGCGTGTCTGGCATTGACCTGCATGAAGCCAACTCTGCCAACACGTAAGGATTCTAGATTGATGCCTGTTTTAATTCTGACCCCTTGTCACACCTTCCCCCTCCAGGGATCTCCAAATTTTGTTTTGAAGGGCCATAAAGGTAGTCCTTGACTTACAACCATTCCTTTAGTGACCAAAGTTACAAAGGCAGCAAAACAAGTGAATTATCTATCCTCGCAAATATGGGTCATGAAATGTCTGCAAGAAAACCACCCAGCTCAGACAGCATCAAAGAAAGACCTCTTCATCCTCCTTTACACACACACCCTTTCTTCTAGCACTGATGAAGTTCCCTAGCTGGGTCATGAAATGTCTGCAACAAAACCACCCAGCTCAGAGAGCACCAAGGACCCCAAACTGCTCTTCCTCCTCCTCCCCACACACCCTTTCTTCTAGCACTGATGATGTTCCCTAGCTGGGTCATGAAATGTCTGCAAGAAAACCACCCAGCTCAGAGAGCACCAAGGACCCCACAAGTTCTTTTCCTCCTCCTCCTTTCTAGCACTGATGATGTTCCCTACTTCGCTCAAGAAACGTCCACAAGAAAACCATCTGAGAGCACCAAGGATACCCAGAGATGCCTTCCTCCTCTTCCTCCTCCTCTCTCCTCCTAGCACTGATAACGTTCCCTAGTTCAGTCAAGAAATGTCCACAAGAAAACCACCCAGCTCAGAGAGCACCAAGGACCCCACAGTCCTCCTCCTCCTCCCCCTCCTCCTCTCTTCTAGCATTGATGACGTTCTCTAGGTCGGTCACAAAACGTCCGTAAGAAATCCATCCAGCTCAGAGAGCACCAAGGACCCCACAGTTCAACCCCGAACCGCACATATTCTGTCAGAGGAAAGACCTCAAGATGTACGTTTGCCGAGAGCCCCGCAGGAGAAGATGCCGGAGAAAGAAGGCGAGAAGCAGGCATAAACAACCGGCACGAAAGGAGAATGAACCAAGGAGATGAAGCCCCAAAGGTCTTCTGAACTCCCAAAGGAATATGCTAGTAATTTGCCAATGCTGATGCAGCTTGGAAAAGCCAAAGACCATCTACTCCACAGATCCTCACAGCTAAGAGAGCCAAGAATGCCGCATACAAGCATCAAAGGTCAAAATCATACTCCAAGCTCCAAACTAGTCTAAATTTCTGAATAGATGATTGATGGACAAATACTAAATAGAATATAGATGAACAGATAGATATATAGATAGACAGACAGACAGATATGCATGGATGGATGGATGGATGGATGGATAGATGATTGATACAAATACAAAATAGAAGATTGATAGATTAGATAGATAGATGTATAGATAGGTAGGCAGGCAGGTAGATAGGTAGACAGACAGACAGACAGATCAATAGATATGGATGGATAGATGATTGATATATACACAAATACTAAATAGAAGATAGGTAGATTAGAGACAAGAGAGAGAGACATAGAGAGAGACAGAAAGAGAGATAGATAAATTGATACATACCAATAGGTAGATACATACATAGATATATCCTGATAATAGATTCCACTTTTTAAGCATTTCAAACCAAGGTTAACTGACCAAAAAGAAGAAGAAAAAGAAGAAGAAACAAAAAAAGAGGAAATTAGCAAAGATCGTCTGTACAAAATACAGGCGGGGAAAACTTTCCCATCAGCCCAATCTGATTATTATTGTTGTTTTAAAAAGAAAAATCTGTGTTTTTTTGTTTTCTTCATTTTTCAACAGCTGCAATTCAGCCCGTGGGGAGCTGCATTTAAACCGCAGTGTGTTTGCAACCTCCATTGTTCCTTCTCCGGGAAAAAAGAAATTGGAGTTATTGATTTCAAATTATTAGCCAAAGCTTGAAAAACAGGGTTTTCTCCTCCAAAGCTTCTCTACAGCATAGGTTGATGTGGTGGGAAGGGGCCTTGGAGGTCATCTAGTCCAACCCCTGGCTCAAGCAGAAGGCCCTTACAGAATTACAGAATGAAAGAGTTGGAAGGGACCTTGGAGGTCTTCTAGCCCAACCCCCTGCTCCAGCAGGAGACCCGTACAGAATCAATGGTCGTTAAGTCGAGGACGGTCTGCGTTATTTCAGCCCGATGAGAAAAACTGTTAATTCTAATTATCGTTTTCCAGGGAAATCACTCCCTGCAGTTAGCGGAAATAATGTCGAATATCATCCTAGCAATTAAAAATGCCATGACTTTTATAAGCTGGATGACAGGCTATTATTAAAAAAAGAAATAATGATAGTATCAAATTACCCAGAGGGGGAAAAATGAGCTTTTAATCCTCGTTTCTGCTTGAATAAACACACAACAGCTGTGGCATATTTAAATTTGGATCTTAAAATTTAAATATTGAATAAAGAATCAGGAAACAAATCCACATTGGCGTAAAAAACTACACCGAGTATGGAAATTTTTTTACCTATCAGTAGTCCTCGACTTACGATCACAAATTCCCGTTGTTAAGTGAGACTTTTCAGGGAATTCGGGCCCATTGGATGAACTTTCTTGCCCCCCCCCCAGTTGTTAAGTGAAGCCATGCACTTCTTCAGGGAATCATGTTGTCGCTAAGTGAATCTGTTTTCCCCCCCATGAACGTCACAAAAAGGGGATGGCAGGAATGCTGGAAGGCGGCCACCATCGTAAAGGCGAGTTGTCAGCCAGACAGAGTGAATTTGGATCGCTGTGACTGTCGAGATGCCGCGATGGTCGTTAAGGGGAAAAAACGGTCGCGAGTCCCTTTGCTTTCAATCCCGTGGCAACTTTGGTCACTAAATGAACTGTTGTAAGTCGAGGACTCTCTGTGCACCAAGTGAGTCCTCAACTCATGACAACAATGGAACCCAAAATTTGGGATAAGGGCCCACACTTATGACAGGTCCTCACACTTATGACAAGTCCTCACACTTATGACTGCTTCTTACACTCACACCCATTGCAGACACTTCCTTGAACTTATGACTGGTCCTCGCACTCACAGCCGGTCCTCACACTTTTGATCAGCTCCCACAATTCCACAGCCATCTTGTCCAGCTGAGGCATTTTGGGAGTTGAAGTCTACAAACCTTCAATTTACAACCAACTCCCAGAATCCCTCAGGCCATCTTGGCTAGCTGAAGAATTCTGGGAGTTGAAGTCCACAATCCTTAAAACTGTCAAATCTAGGGACCTGCGTGCTAAAGTCACGGAAATCCGTCCCTCAATTGCGGTCGTTAAGACAAGGACTCCCCCATACCGAATTCCCAATGGGCAGAGGGAGAGATGAAGGGTGTGGAAGAGTCCCACAACAGCCTGGGCCAAGATGGCCGCTCTCCAGAGCTTCCAGATATGCATTGCTGTATTCGCGACACACATCTGGAAAACATCAGGTTGGAGAAGACGGCAATTTTCCCTTCGGCATTTCCCTTTTTTTCCCCGGTTTCTTCCTCCCAGCACTCCTTAAAAGGAACATTCCTGCATATTATACGGCAACGTCCCAATAATATCAGCTCCCTTTGGCCTCCAAAAATGAGCTAATTTTCCCCAAATTTCCGTGGGAGTTTTTTCCCTTATGAGACAAGAAAAAGACCGCAACCTCAACATCACAACATCACAACATCACGCCTTGATGGGAATTTTCTATCTCTCTATATATAAAAGCAAAATACCCCTCATGCATCATCACAAAATCTCCAGAACTGTAAAGCCTACAAACTTGAAATTTGGCCCGGATGTTCCTCTTGGCTTCTAGGAGCTCACTAAGAAAGGGTTTTTCGAAATGATCATCGGATCATTAGTATTTCATTAGTATTTCTTCTACAGCAATTAACACGCTCTGATGCTAAGGAGTTCTACTCCCCCTCCCCACCTGAAAAGAAATCTGTCCCAAATGCAAAACACAAGCAGAGGGGAGGAGTTTCAGTTTCAGAGCAGCAAGCAGCTTTAGTACAGAACAGTTGAGCTAAGCCACGCCCAGGCTCCTTGCTGTCTCCTTCTTGCTCACACAGCAAATACTATTTCAGTTTCCAAACAGCCCTCCACTCTCTCACACATTGACAGGACGCTAGCCAGATGAATACGGATGGATGCTGGTAGGCAGAGACAGAATTTTTTCCCCCTTATTTTCCTCCCCAAAAACTAAGCCCGACCACAGAGTTTCGTAGCGAAGCACGGGTATCCAGCTAGTCCCAAACAAAGTCACATCCAGAAATTCAGAAATTATCAATTCCACTAATTCTCCTTTTCACATCGGTTGCCCTGGGCAAGCTTTAAGCCAGGACGTAACCGAAATGACGCGTTCCTCCATCAAGTACATTTACTTGGCAGAAGGCTGAGGTTTAATCCAAAACTGTAGAGGGAAGGGATGAAGGATCTCCCTATGTGAACATTTAAGGTTTAATTTTTGGCTTTCAAAAAGGCTTAATCTTTTTTTTTTTTGTATGAAAAAGGAGAGGGTTTTTAACTCCAATCGGGCGGAATAAATTTGAAATGGACTAAAAAAACTCTAGGGTCCCTTCCAACTCTGTATTTCTGTCAGGGTCTCCCACTTGAGTGGGGAGTTGGACCAGATGACCTCCCAGCTCCCTTCCTTAATTCCTGAGGATGAAAAGATAAAACTAAAAACAGCTAAATACTAATAGAGGAGAATTTTTGTAGTTTGGGGTTGAATTGGTGCTCTCTGAGCTTGGTGGTTTTCTTGGAGACATTTCATGACCCAACTAGGGAACATCATCAGTGCTAAAAGGGAAGAGGAGGAAGAGGAGGAGGAGGACAGTGTGGTCCTTGGTGCTCTGGACTTGGTGCTTTTCTTGCAGGTTTCGTGACCAAACTAGGAAATGTCGTTGGTGCTACAAAAAAAAAAATAGGGTATACAAAGAGGAAGAAAAGGAGGGGGGGAGGAGAGAAAAAGGAGAAGGATGTAGAAGGAGGGAAAGGAAGAGGAAGGAGAGGGTAAAGAAAGAGGAGGAAGGAGAGGAGGAAGTAAAGAAAAAAGGAGTGGGAGGAGGAAGGGAAGGAGGGAGAAAGAAGGGGGAGGATAAGGAAGGGGAGAAGGGGAGTGGAGGAGGGAGAAGAAGAGGAAAAGGAGGAGGAAGACGAAGAAGAGGAAGACAAATAGGAGGAAGAGAAAGGGGAGGAGGGAGAGGAGGAAGAGAATTAGGAAGGGTCAAGGAAGGGAAAAAGGAGAAGGAGGAAGAGGGAGAAGAGGAGGACGGAGAAGAGGAGAAAAAGGAGGAGGAAGGTAAGGAGGAGGAAGATGAGGAAGAGAAAGGGGAGGAGAAAGGAAGGAGGGGAGGAGGAGGAAGAAGGGGAGGAAGAGGAAGTGAAGGAAGTTGCGTGTCTCCGGAAGGCAGCAGACTAAATCCCCGCATGAAAGGACAAAAGTCGACCTCTAGTTCTGGCCTTTCCCGAAACTCCGTGACGAAATTTCTACAACAGATAGTAAGTCTTACCTTAAGACGATAAACCTCTCCGCTCTCGTCCCAAAGTTGGCAAATCTTTTTCTCTCTGCAAAAGAAACGCAAAGAAAAACCACAATTGAAAAAAGTGGAGTTGGCTTTTCAACAATTCGAGAATCGACGAGTTATTAAGGGAATAATCCAAATGACATAGCTACTTAAAACGTCGTTCGGGATCAACTTCGATTAAGTTAATACGCGTTGTAGTGTTCCATTTACCGAAGAGGTGAAAGGGACAAAAAAGGGGGATGGCTTAAGGTCACATTTCCAAACTTCCGGGTAATCCTCGACTTACGATTGCGACCGAGGTCAAAATTTCACTTGCTAAAGGGTCTTACGAGCGGAGAAATTAACTTTTTGAGTCATCCTCAATTTACGACCAAAATTGAGCCCAAAATTTAACGTGTGAAGCGATCTTATGAGCAGAAAATTTAATTCTTTTATAGGCAGTCCTCGATTTATGACCACAATCGAGCCCAAAATTTAACATTAAGTGATCTTTTGAGCAGAACATTTAATTCTTTTATAGGTAGTTGATTTACGATGCCAATCGAGATCAATATTTCACTTGCAAAAAGGTCTTACGAGCAGAAAATTTAACTTTTGTGGGTAGTCCTCGACTTACAACCCAAAATCAAGTCCAAAATTTAACATATGAAGTGATCTTGCAAGCATAAAATTTAATTCTTTTATGGATAATCCTCAATTTACAACCAAAATTAACCCCAAAATTTAAGCAATCTTATGAGCAGAAAATTTAATTCTTTTATTGGTAGTCCTCAACTTACGAACAAAATCGAGGACAAAATTTATCATGCTCAGAGGTCTTACGAGTAGAAAATTCACTTCTTTTATACGTAGTCCTCGAGTTTGTGACCACAAGCGAGGCCAAACTTTAAATCACTAAATCATTAAATCACGATTTACGATGAAAATTGGAACCAAAATTTAACGTGCTAAGCGATCGTATAAGAAAAATTATTTCTTTTATAAGTAGTCCTCAACTTATGACCACAATTGAAACCAAAATTTATCTCGCTAAGGGGGGGTCTCACAAGCAGAAATGTATTAATTTTATAGCTAGTCCTCGAGGTATGACCACTATTGAACCCAGGCATTTCTGTTGCTAAGTGAGACCTTGGTTAAGTGGGTTCAATGCCCAGTTTTACGACCTTCCTTGCCACCGTTGTTCAAACGGCTCACTGCCATTGTTCAGTGAGTCAGTGACAGTTGTTAAGCGAATCCGGGCTCCCCATTGGCTCTGCTCGTCAGGTCGTAAAGGGGGCCATGCGACACCCCCGGATGCTACGACCGTCATAAATACAAGTCCGTCGCTGAGCATCTGAAATCTGATCACGTGACCCTGGGGATATTGCAATGGTCATAAGTATGAAAAAAGGGGCCAGATAACAGTGGTGGGATTCAACTGGTGTAACGACTAGTTTGGTGAGTGTACGCTTTGCTCGAACCGGCCTGAACTGGTAGATTCCCACCCCTCATCAGAAGTCTCTCTTTCCATGGGATTGTCACTCTGAATAAATCGAGGACTACCTATTGTACCTGGGGGGAAAACATTTTTCTTATATATTTTTCATCCTTTCACACACACATACACCCATCGCATCAAAATTATATAGAAAAAAAAATATTAAGCCTTTCCGTTGAATGTTATCATTTTGGAGATTTATTTGAGATTATCCTTTAAGGCTGAAAAATGTCTCAGAAAATTATTCTGGTTTTAGGTTAAAGGTTTTTTTTTTAACCATTCCCTCTGTTCTTCTCTCCCTCCCTCTCTCTTTCCTTCCTTCCTTCCTTTTCTCCCACCCTTTCTTTTTTTCTGTTTGTTTCCCTCTATTCCACACTTTCTTTCTTTTTCTCTCCCTCCTTTTCTTTCTTTCTCTTTCTTTTAGTCTCTCTCTCTCCCTACCTCATTCCTCCCCTCTCCCTTTTTCTTTTTTTCTTTCCTATCTCCTTCCTTTTTTCTTTCTCTCCCTCTTTCTTCCTCTCCCTAGCTTTCATCTTTTTTCTCTCTCCCACTCCCTCCCCCCCTTTCTTTCCCTCCCTCATTTCCTCCCCCTCTTCCTTTTCCTTTCTCTCTCTCTCCATTTCTTTCTTTCTCTCTCTCTCTCTTCTCATTCTCTCCCTCTCTCCTCTCTTTTCTTTCTTTCTCTTTCCCTACCTCATTCCCTCCCCCCTCTATTTCTTTCCTTTCCTTTTTTCTTGTTTCTCTCTATCCCTCTTTCTTGTTCTTTCTTTCTCTCCCTCCCACTCGTTTCTTTCTTTCTTCCTTTCTTCCTTTCTCTTTTCTCTCACTCTCACTTTCTTTTGCCTTTTTTCTCTTTCCTTTTCTTTCTATCTGTCTCTTTTCTCTCTCTCTCTCTCTCTCCATTTCTTTACTTTCCCTCTCTCTGTCTCCCTCTCCCTTTCTCCCTTCCTTTCTTTCTTTTGGTCTCTCTCCCCCTCCCTCTCTCTTTCTTGCTTGCTCTTTCCTCCACCCTCACTTTTTTCTTTCTCTTTCTCTATTTCTTTTTCTCTCTCTCTTCCTCCATTTTTTACTTCCTCTCTCTCTCTCTCTTTCTTTCTCTCTCCCATTCTCTCCCTCTTGTTCTCCCCTTCTGCCTTCCTTTCTTTTCTTTTTTCTCGTTCCCTTCTTTCTCTGTCTCCCTACCGCATTTCCTCTCTCCCCATCTCTATTCTTTCTTTCCTTCTTCCTTTTAGTTTAGTTTAGTTTACTTTATTGTCATTGCACCTCGTACAACGAAATCAAACACCATTTTCAGTGCACATCATGACCATGAAAATAAACACAAACACACATCCTTCACACTCCACACATTGAATTGGAAACCCCTGATATTGCATTAATATTGCACTATACAGCAGAATTCAAAAGAGCTCCTGCCCTGGGATAGACGCTGTTTTTCAGCCTATTTGCCCTTGTTTTTATTATTCTGTACCGTCTGCCAGATGGTCATAGTTCAAAAAAAAGGGGGGGGGGGGTTTCCCAGGATGAGATGGATCTTTGAGGATGTTTTGAACTTCCTTAAGGCAGTGGGAGCCATAAAGCTCTTCCAAAAAGGGGAGAGGGCAACCCATGATCCTCTGGGCAATGACCTTCACCCTCTGGAGTGGCTGTCCTATCTGCCTCTGTGCAATTGGCAAACCAGACACAGGTGCAGTAAATTAAGATACTCTCTCTGGTGCAGCTGTAGAAGATCACCAGCAGTTTTCCATTCAGTGGTTGTTTCCTGAAAAGCCTCAGGTAGTATAATCTCTGCTGGGCCCTTTTGACCAGGGCTGCAATGTGGGCACCCCCAGGTCATGTCCTCTTTTAGGGTAACACCCAGAAACTTAAAACTGGCCACTTGCTCCACTCGGTCTCCATTGAGAAGCAAGGGCTGGATGTCTGATCTGTTCCTTCTATATAGTCCACTATAAGCTCCTTGGTCTTAATGGTGTTGAGGCCCAAGTTCTTGTGTCCACACCACGAAAGCAACCGTTGGTCCACCTCATCTCGGCAGGCAGACTCACCCTCTCCCCCCCCATCCTTTGGAGATGAGACACACCATTGTTGTATCATCTGCAAATTTAGCAAGAGTATTACTAGCGTGAGTGGGAATGCAGTCATGCACAGAAAGAATATAGAGTAAGGGACTCAACACGTCAGTACATTTTCTTTTTCTTTATTGTTTCTCTCTAATCATCTGTGTCTTTTTTTCTCTTTCTTTTTTCTCTCTCTCCCCCTTCCTTCCTTCCTTCCTTCCTTCCTTCCTTCCTTCCTTCCTTCCCTCCCTCCTTCCCTCCCTCCTTCTCTTTCTTTCTTTCCTACTTTAATTTTTTAAGACACAAAATTCTGGGGTTTTTTGTACTTATCCACACCAGAGGATCAAATTTGGCTGCGCCCCAAAATTGACAGCCTGCATCTCTGTTAAAAATTAAGTTTATCATCTGCTTGGTTTAATAGCCATGATAAGCCCAGATGCTGGCACAGAGCCACGAGAAAACGCAGGAAGTCCTCGACTTACAACCAACAGACTCTAAAATTACAGCTGCTAACCAGTCATTAAGCGAGCTTTGCCTCACTTTACACCCTTTCTTGCAGTTGTTCAACGAATCACTGCCATTCTCTGTAACACAGTCGTCAAATGTCAATCCCCCGTTACAAGAGAGTCCTCGACTTATGACCGTAAAGGGAGCCCAACATTTCTGTTGCTAAGCGAGACAGATTCTCCAGTGGGGTTTTGCCCTGTTTGATTACCATTCTCGCAGCACTTGCTAAGGGAATCCCTGCAGTTAGCATCCCGGTCGTTAAGCGAATCTGGCTTCCCTGTTGAATTTGCTTTGTCGGAAGGTCACAAGAGGGGATCTAGGTCGTCATAAATATGAGTCAAGTGGCCAATTGTCCAAATTGGGAATCACCTGATGGTGGGAATGCTGCCATGGTCATTAAGTGTGAAAAAAATAGCCATGAGTCCTTTTTCCACAGCCGTTGGAACTTAGGGAATGGTCACAAAATGAAGCATTGCAAGTCAAGGACTTTTAACGTTGCAATCCCATTTTGGGAGCCACGTCGATTTGAGGCGACAACTCTTCGGCAACCCAAAGCCACTGTTGTGTACCACTTGCGTAGCTCCCTTCCGAACCCACAACGCAATTCAAATCACACAGACAAAAATGGACGGCAATCAACTTACAATTTACAAGTCGGCATGACGTCACCACTGTCAACACACAGCGTGAACGTGTTTGTGGGTCATCGAATCATAGAAGGACAGGGTTGGCAGGGACCTCAGAGGTCATCTAGTCCAACCCCCAACTTCAGCCAGCAAGACTCTGACAGAATCATAGATTGACAGAGTTGGAAGGGACCTTGGAGGGACACAATCACTACAACAACACATCACTGCAACAAAACACACAACCCCACAAATGAGAGATGAAGAGATAAGTGGGGAATTCTGGAAGAAAGGAAGGGAGGGGGGGAGGGAGGGAGGGAGGAAGGAAGGGGATTCTGGGAGTTGAAGTCCACTGATCTTAAATTTAAACTTGGAGATAGGTGGACTTCAACTCCCAGGACTCCTCAACCTGCAAAATAAGATGAGGGCCATCCCTCTTAAAGCATGGCTGGCTGGGGGATTCTGGGAGTTGGAGTCCTCCCCTCTTAAAGCATGGCTGGCTTAATTCTTGGGATGCCAAGAATTTACTCCCATGTAATGAGTAGGCCTTGAATGCTGAGGCCGCCTTCCAGAAATAGGACGCACCTTGCCAAGCCATTAAAAAAAGATTTTTTTTCCAGCCGCCAAATGTGTTGTCCCAAGGCGAGAACATTTTCCAACCATGTTGTTGTGTGTTGCCGTAACGAGCCTCTGCAGTGAATATCAATTCCTAAAGTAACTACTTACTGCTTTAAAACCAGAAGGTTGGACTTGGCTGCCAATGTCAGCTTGTCCCCGATTTACAATCATTTGTTTAGTGACTGATCAAACTTACAACGGCACTGAAAAAAAAAAAGACATGGGACTGTTCTTCACACTTATGTCCAATGCCACCTCTGCATTTATTGAACAAATACCGGTGGGTCCTCGAGTTACGACCAGGATTTCCGTCGGTAAGCAGGTTTTGCCCCTTTTTGCAACCTCTCTCACTGCAGTTCTTCTATTAGTCCCACGTTGTTAAGCGAGTCATGTTTCCTCATTGATTTGACTCAAGACAGACAGAAAAAAAACGATTGCATGACACTAGGTGGTGCCACACCGTCATAAATATGATGACCCCCAGCGAGTGCAAATTTTCTGTCATTAAGCAAGACATTGGTGAAGTCCATTCCCCCCCCCCTTGTATGACCTTCCTCGCCACCACTGCTAAGTGAATCGCTGTAAAATTTTTTGTGAGTGATATGGTCGTTAAGTGAATCTGGCTTCCCGATTGGCTTTGCCTGTCAGAAGGTTGCAAAAGGAGATTGAGTGACCCTGGGAATACTGCAACCGTCATAAATATGAGTCAGTGACCAAGTGTCCGAATTTTGATCACGGGACCCAATGGACATAAGTCTGAAATGCAGTCATAAGTTGTAACTTTGCATGGTGCCTATGTGAACTGTTATAAGTCGAGGACTACCTGTCCTATTAGAAACATTCAAATTGAGTCCCGATTTCAAAGCTTGTGTTATTTAAATAAATCACATTAATTCATTAATTTTAATTTATAGGACCTGTCCAAACAATGATTAATTTTGATTATACCAAATCAGGAAAATATACTTTCTGACTTGAGACAGGCTACGTACCCTGTTCCCCTGAAGATAAGAGCCAACTGGAAAATAAGCCCTAGCGTGATTTTTCCCCCCCAGCATGCTCATAATAGAAACCCTACCCTGAAAATAAGCCCCAGTTAAGATCAGGATTCGCTTAACGATCGTGTAAATCCACACAACTACAGTGATTCACTTAACAATGGTGGCAAAACCATAATGTTATTTCTGACTTAACAACTGCCTTCCTTACTGACGAAACAATCTGGCCCCAATTCTGGCCGTTAAGTCAAATACAACTTGTGAAAATTCAGGAAGTCCTTGAGTTACAACAGTTCATTTAGTGACTGCTCAAAGTTACAATGGTTATTGGAAAAAAGTGGTTTGCGGCCGTTTGTCAGACTTATGACCATCATAACATCTCCGTGGTCACATAATCGAAATTTGGACGCTTAGAACTGACTCATATTTAAGGCAGTTGTAATGTCCCGGGGTCATGAGATTCGCTTTTGTGACCTTCCGACAAACAATGTCAAGGGGGAAGCAGGGTTCACTTAACGACCAAGTTATCCACTGAAGAATTGCAGTGATTCGCATAGCAACTGTGGCAAAGATGGTCGTAAAGCGGAACAAAATCCACTTAACAATTGTCTCATTTAACAACAGAAGTTTTGGGCTCAATTCTGGCCATAAGCAGGGAACTGCTATATGACAAAAAAATAAATTACTCATTTCTCAGTTCCAAAACCCAGTTTATAATTTCGAAACATGGTTGAATCTCCAGGTTGGTTGGTTGTTTTTAACCTTTCATGGTCCCTACTGCCGGTACTCCCTCCTACTCCAAGTTTACTCATATTTGTAAGATAAGGAGAGAGGAGTCACCCTCCGGGTTTGAATTTTCAGTAACTCAATACGAAACCAGAAATAGAAAATTATACAGCTTTGCCAATTGGCTCCAATTTAAACTTGGAGATGGGTGGACTTCAACTCCCAGGATTCCTCAGCCAGCAAACTGAGATGAGGGCCACCCCTCTTAAAGCAGGCCAGCCAAGGGATTATGGGAGTTGAAGTCCTCCCCTCTTAAACATGAAGGCTGGGGAATTCTGGGAGTTGGAGTCCATCCCTCTTAACGCATGGCTGGCTGAGGGATTATGGGAATGGAAGTCCTCCCCTCTTAAAGCATGGCTGGATGGAGGATTCTGGGAGTTGGAGTCCTCCCCTCTTACAGCATGCCAGCTGGGAGGATTCTGGGAGTTGGAGACCTCCCCATTTCAAGAGGCCAAGATTTGAGATTATTTTAGATGGATTTTAGGGCTCTCTTCTCAAGAGTGAAGCACATGCGAACGAAATGTATTTTTGAAACGAATGGCCAGGTGCCATGAATAATATTTCCGTTCTCAGGCCAGGAAAAAAGAAGCCAATTTATGAAGTGGATTATGACCTTGTTTAGCTCAAGTATCTTATTTTTAATTGCTGAGTAATTGAGCAAAATATGGACTTTGCTCCATTGGCTCCATATTCCAAAGAAATTAAAACTAAATCCTGTTAGCAGGCAATAAAACGTCAGGTTGGCAACCCAAGATGAGCTGGCAGGGGAAGGAATTTTTATTCAGTGCCTGAATTTTTATTATATGACCGTGACGGTCATAACAGTGAGGACCAGTTATATCCAACCCGATTTTCGGGGGGCATTGTAATTTAGAGCCTGTCATTCAGTGAAGGGTTACAAGGAAAGTTGGGCCTCTCAAGGTATATATCTCCCTTGTATTCATCTTTTGGGGGGGACAGAGCTGTCTATCGAAACGAGTTCAGATCGGTCGCTAAAACGAATGGTCATAACTCAAGGACGTGCAGGATGGCCGTCGAAATGGCAACTGAAAGGGGGAAAAAATGGGCAGGAATACAGACATTAAGTGAATCTGGCTTCCTCTCTGACACCTAATAGCCTTTCCCACCACTGGGGGGGGGCGGGGAGTGACTTCCGACCATGTTTCACAGTTACGACCATCGCAAGGTCGGGTGACCAACATTTGGACGCTGGGCAACTGACTCATATTTATGACAGTCGCGGGATCCCGGAGTGGCGTGACTTCCTGTCGAGACCTTCTGCCCAGCAGGAAGCCAGATTCACTTAACAACCAGGTTGCGAAGGGCAACACTTCACTTAACAACGGTGGCAAAAAAGGCCGTAAAACAGAGCAAAATGAATTCAACAACTGTATCACCAACGGAAAATGTCGGACTTCTAAACCTTGGAGGTCATCCAGTCCACCCCATGCTAAAGCAGGAGAGCCTTACAGAATCATACAGTAGTAGGGTTGGAAGGGACCTTGGAGGTCATCTAGTCCAACCTCCTAATCAAGCAGGAAACCCTTAAAGAATCATAGACTAACAGGGTTGGAAGGGACCTCAGAGGTCATCTAGTCCAACCCCTCCTCATGCAGGAGGCCTTAACTGAATCACAGAGTAACTGGATTGGAAGGGACCTTGGAGGTCATGTAGTCCAACCCCCTGCTCAGGCAGGAGATCCTTACAGAATCATAGAGTAACAGGGTTGGAAGCGACCTCAGAGGTCATTTAGTCCAACCCCCTGCTCAAGCACGAGACCCTTACAGAATCAGAGAACAGGGTTGGAAGGGAGCCTGGCGGTTATAGCGTCAAGGACCACCGGTCGTCTCCCCCTTCCGTGCCTTCAGGAGTTATTGGGTCCCCACCGACCTCCCGGGTTCAAGTCCCCCTCGTTCCCGGTGGCTTAAGAACGTTTTTAAGCCAACTCCAAACACCTCAGCCTTGCAGGGCTCAGCGATTGTCATTGGCCGCACAAGTTGTGCAATTGCATTTCCTGCTGCGACATCCTTCCTGGCTGCTGCGAGCGCAACCGCCCCTCCTCGGCCGATGCCACAGTGGGGAGGCCGGATTTGGAGGGAATGGGGGGGGGGAAGGGGGTTGGGTTGGTTGAGTCAGCCAGATGAGATCACCGGCTGTGGCCGGATTCCATCCAAAGGGATTTTGTTTGTGTGTGTGTGTGTGTGTGTGTGTGTGTGTGTGTGTGTGTGTGTGT
>NW_020717224.1:140218-158446 GCF_900518725.1 Notechis scutatus | reverse complement strand
AGGCAGGACAAGAAGCAATGGATGGAAACTAATCAAGGAGAGAAGCAGCCTAGAATTAAGAAGAAATTTTCTGACAGTTCAAACAATTAACCAGTAGAACAACTTGTCTCCGGAAGTTGTGAATGCTCCAACACTGGAAGTTTTTAAGAAGAGATTGGACAGCCATTTTTCTTAAATGCTATAGGGTTTCCTGCCTGAGCAGGGGTTGGATTAGAAGACCTCCAAGATTGCTTCCAACTCTGTTATTCTATTCTATTCCATTTGCCTGGTGCCTATTAAAAAACCCCACACATTTCATGTACGAACAGAGGACTTTACTCCAATCACTTGTGTCCTAATTTATCAATCCAAGTTCCTCTTTCTAAAGTAACATGAAGAGCTGCTATGAAGAAAGGAAGATTTATGTGCACTTCCTCTCACTGTGCCTGAACAGTAATAGACTGCCGTGTCCTCAGGTTTGAGGCTGTTCATTTGTAGATACAGCTGGCTTTTGGCATGGTCTCTGGAGACAGTGAAGCGTCCTTTCACTTTATTTGAATAGTAAATGCTAACTGAACTTGGTTGTATATAGGAAACCCATTCCAGTCCTTTCCCTGGAGTCTGTCTCACCCAGACCATCCACTTGCTGCTGAAGAATCCAGAACTTTGGCAGGAGAGATGAAGGGACTCTCCAGGCCTTCTCACATTCCCTCCAGACTCCACCAACTGGGCCTCAGATCAGACACCTGAAAATAGAGTAGAATAGTTTATTTGGCCACGTATGATAGACGCCTAAGGAATTTGTCTCTGGTGCAGAAGCTCTCTATATAAATGCAAAGCAACAGAGTAATAATAATCATAATACTGACACCAAAAAGAGGAGGTAGCAGAAAAGACAAGAAGGATAACAATAATATTACAGCTAATAGACATGCCAGTATTGTGAGAATTAGCTGTTCAGCAGAGTGATGGAACGAGAGAGAAAAAAACTATCTCTGTGTTTAGTTGTTTTGCCATGCAATACCCTATAGCGGCATCCTGAGAGGAGGAATTGAAAGACTCAATAATTCCTCTGTAGAACTTTATCAGCAGCTTCTGGGGCTGATAGGCTACATAAGTATAACTGTTACGAACTAAGCAAACGCATTGGTTTTAAATCCTAATTGTTTTACTTCCACAGCAGGCTCGTAATCCTGCACTTCTCATTGGCCTGCAGTTAGCAGATCGTGATTGGTCGTTTCCGACTAGTCTGATTGGCTGATAGCGGGTCGCCGCTGATTGGACGCATCCAGTGCGGCAAACTTGAATCAGTGGACACTGTGACAGCAGCCAGCTCTATAAAAGGAGCTGCTGCTGCCCTAGAGTGTTGTTCTCTTTCTGAAGTCACTAATAAAGAGTTGAGTCACTATTCGATGCCTCGTCTCCATTCCTTGCGCCCACTCCTCCAGATCTAACACTGGCGACGAGGATGGGATTCGGAGACGATAGAGCTGACTGAGCACTCGCTGAGCACCAAGCAGAGCACGTGGCTAAGAGTGCACCCGCTAGCGACAGAATGACCAGCAGCGCCATACCACCCGCTCCATTTGACCTGGCTAATGAAGACTGGGACTCGTATATGGACAGGTTCCAGATGTTCCTGGAGACCAACAATCTAAAAGATGCTACGCCTGGCAAGAAACGAGCTGTATTCCTGACCCATTGTGGGCCCGCCGTTTTTAAAATGGCAAAAGCACTCGTGAAACCAGCCGAAGTCAAGACAATGGATTGGGACAACCTTGCGCCGATCCTCCGGGCCCATTATGCACCAGCGGTGCCAACACTCATCAGAAGACACGAGTTTTACCAGAGGGACCAACAGAAAAGCGAGAGTGTTGGAAACTTCATCGCTGATCTCAGGAACCTGGCGGGACTCTGTGGCTTCGCAGACCTCGAGGAAGCCTTGAGAGACCGAATCGTTCTGGGTCTGGAAGACCCTACGACCCAGAGCAAAATTATGGCGAAGGGGGACATCGGCCTCGCAGATGTCATCGTCGAGGCTACTACAGCAGAAGCAACCAGGAAATCAGCTGCTCAAATGCACTGAGCGAACGCACCGCACCACCAACTCGCCAGTGACACTACGCCTTTCTCCGAAAAGCACACAACGACCACCCACCATGAGGACCTCGAGTCCTCATCAGAAAGCGAGGAAGAGGAGGTCAACCGCCTCAGGTCAGAACGTGGCCAGCGAGACCAGCGGAACCCTAAATCTTCACGGCAATGTGCTGGATGCGGGGGTAATCACCTGTGGTCAGACTGCAAATTCCTAGATGCACTCTGCCGTTCCTGTGGAAAGAGGGGCCACATCGCAAAAGTATGCAGAAGCAAACGAGGATCTAGCCCAAACCGAAGAGAATATAATTTCTGGCAGACAACAGGCACCCCACCAATAACTCGGGACTGCCTAAACAACCAATGGAGCCACTACCACTACAGAAATAGAGCACCCGCCTATTCAACTAGACGAGAAGAGACCCATCAAAACATAACCATCGGCCACGCTTCGTCCCTAGTTGCAAGGAAAATCCGAGTGAAGGTTACCATTGCAAATCAACCATGTGTTATGGAGGTCGACTCCGGGTCGTCCTTATCAATGGTCTCATGGAAAACCCTCAAACAGCTGATCCCTGACATCCATCGCCAGGACCTCAGCACTCAAAAAATCATATTAAAAGACTACCAAGGAAACAGAATCTCAGTTGCCGGTACCCGCCACATCCAAGTATCTTTCAAAGACCACACTGCAACTCTTCCTCTTACCATCGTCGATCGAGATCGGCCCAGCTTGCTAGGCTTGCAGTGGTTCACGCCGCTAGGAATTGAACTAGCAGGCATACACCAGACTGGAAGCGATGACTGGGAAGTGGCCCTCGTCCAGGAATTCCAGGACGTATTTACCGAGGAACTAGGCAAGTACAAAGGATCCCCCATATCGTTTAATCTCAGCCCCGATGTCGCGCCCATTCGCCTTAAGTCTCATCGAGTGCCATTTGCACTCAAGCCAAAGATTGATGAACAATTGGACAAATTAATAGCCCAGGGCGTGTTGGAACCGATTGACCACGCTCGATGGGAGACCCCAATTGTAACCCCCATAAAACCTGACGGATCCTTGAGAATTTGTGGGGACTACCGGGCCACCCTAAATCACGCGCTTCAGCAGAGCGCTTACCCCATACCTGTGGTCCAACACCTTCTTCATTCCTTGGGAGGTGGAAAAATATTTGCAAAATTGGACCTAGCCCAGGCGTACCAGCAACTACCCGTAGATGCACAGACTGCAGAAGCCCAGACTATAGTCACGCACAGGGGTGCATTCAAGTGTAATAGACTCCAGTTCGGAGTGAGTGTAGCACTGGGCATTTTCCAAAGTCTGATGGAGAGACTGTTACAGGGCATAAAAGGGGTTGTGCCCTACTTCGATGATGTCTTGATAGCTGCCCCCACTAGAAGCCTATTAGAAAAACGACTCAGAATGGTTTTCCAGAAATTCAAAGGCGCTGGCCTGAAGGTCAAGAAAGACAAGTGCCAACTATGTACTGAGAGGGTTGAATTCCTGGGGTACCTTCTTGACAAACAAGGAATTCACCCTATTGAGAAAAAACTAGCTGCCATAAAAAACACCCCAAGACCCAGGAATAAAACAGATCTCCAAGCCTTCCTGGGACTCATTAATTTTTATAACATCTTCTTGCCCCAGAAAGCAACCGTTGCTGAACCCCTGCATAGGCTCCTCGTCAAGAAGGCGTCCTAGATCTGGGGACACCGGGAAGAACGAGCCTTTCAGCAAGTTAAAGACCTTTTAACTTCAGATGCTGTATTAATGCAATATAACGAGACTTTACCTTTAACTGTCACCTGCGACGCCTCACTGTTTGGAGTAGGAGCCATCTTGAGCCACGTCCTGCCAAATGGAACTGAGGCACCTATTGCGTTTTTTCAAGAACCTTATCTAAAACCAAGGGAAACTATAGCCAACTCGATAAAGAGGTTCTCGCTATTGTGTCTGCGATCAAACGATTCCATGAGTATGTATATGGAAGACCATTTGCCATAATCACCGATCACAAACCATTACTTGGCATCTTAGCGGGAGACAAACCAACTCCCCACATTTTATCACCCTGAATGACACGTTGGTCAGAGTTTCTGGCTGCCTACAATTACCAACTACTACATCGCCCCGGAAAAGCCATTCCCCACACTGATGCCTTGAGCCGTTCTCCGCTTCCAGAAGTCATAAGCGACCCAGCTCCAACCCTAGCTGCACTACAAATAGAAACTCTTCTGTCACCACCCCTGACTGCACGGGACATCGCCTCGGAAACAAAGAAAGATCCTTGTTTGGCACGAGTCCTCAGCTGGGTGGAAAGAGGTTGGCCTGACAATGAACCCAGTGACATCCTTAAACCTTTCAAAAACCGACAGACAGAACTTTTCTCCCAAAAAGGATGCATCTTGTGGGGAGACAGAGTCGTAATCCCTGAGAGACTACAGCATAACATTCTAAAACTTTTGCACGATGGACACCCAGGCATCGCATGCATGAAGGCACTGGCAAGGAGCTATGCATGGTGGCCAGGTATAGATAAGCAAATAGAGACCTGGGTGGCCACCTTCTCCAAATGTCAGGAAACTCACTCAGCTCCACCAAAAGCCCCACCGACTGAATGGGAAACACCTCGTGGTCCTTGGTCCCATATCCACATCGATTTTGTGGGACCCACCAAGGGACACACATTTCTTATAACAGTAGATGCCTATTCCAACTGGCTGGAGGTCCACAAAATGAAGAGCACCACTGTTAGGGATATACACCCTAGCAGAACGTGCAACGGTAGTCAGTCAGGCAGGCAGATATGTGAGATAAACGTTGTTGTAGCTTACACTCAGTAAAACAGATACACTGTGCCAGTTAAATAGTTTTTATTCCAGTAAGAGTTATAGCATAGTCAAACAGTCCATATATCATACACTAAGTTCAGTCCGTCCGGGGATTATTCATTTGCAAAGTCCAGTGTCGAAAAAGAGGTCAGTAAACTTACAAATGATCAGTCCAGTAATATATCTCTTTTTGCAGTAGAGATATGAAGAAAATCAAACCTCTTTTCTTCGTTCAGCAATAGCAGGGAAAACATGCAGTTATCACCATCAATCCATCATTGTCAGCAATCCAGTAAAAGCCAGCAAACAGTGAGCTCTCTTGCTCCCTCTTATGGTGATTTTACAACCGCACCCAAAACTACATTTGCTTTGCATTTAAAGTGACACACACACTTAAACTCACTAACATAGTTTATATATATTATTTTACCCAAACTAAGTTAGGTAACCATGTTATTCCTAACATTCTCCCCTTTTGGGTAATATAATAACATATATATCTATTTACAACTTTAATCCATAGTTTTCACAACTTTCTTTATGCTTTACTGCACCTTGGGCTTTTGTAAACTGATCAGCAAAATTTTCTTCAGTTATGCAATATTCCAGTCTTATTAAACCATTTTTTACAGATTGCCTTACATTCAAATATTTAAGATCAGTATGCTTAGATCTCGTTTTTACAGCAATATTTGTAGCCAACTGTATGGCTGCTTGATTGTCCTCATATACTACAATGGCATCATTAACAGTTATTCCCATATCTAATAACAACTGTTTATACAGAATTAAATCAGTACATAATAAAGATAGACATGAAAATTCTGCTTCCATTGTGGACATACTTATGTGTTGCTGTCTAATTGACCTCCAACCAATCAGTGCTTTACCTAACAGTATAGCCATACCTGAAGTTGATTTCCTAGTGTTTATGTCTGTTGCAAAACTTGCATCAGCATATGCACTTAAAATCAAATCATCTTTTGGCTCCAAATACAATGCATAGTGCATTGTCTTTTTAAGATACCTTAATATATGCTTTAGCACTTGGCAGTGACATTCAGTGGGTTCAGCGTTGAATCTTGCCAATTGATTAACGCCATATGCAATGTCTGGCCTTGACCAATTGCTAATATACGATAAACTACCAATTAATGACTGATAAATAGTCTTATCGAATTTTGAACTTTGAGCATCAGTTCGGCAAAATTCCTGACTCATTGGAGTTTTTGCCAGCTTACAAAGTTCCATTTTATACGTTTTTAGCAATTGGTAAATTTTATCTTCTTGAGATATCTTAAAGCCACTCTTGGTTTTGTTTATTGTCAATCCTAAATACTGTCTATCTCTCCTAATTGCTTTAATTTTATCCTCTTACTTAATAATGATATTATTTCAGTAGCTTCATTATTAATCTTTGTAATTAAAGCAATGTCATCTGTAAATAACAATAATAATGATACTGTTCCATTAGTCTCTCTCTTAAATAAACATGGATCAGCTAAACCTGCTTTAAACCCTATATTATTTAACTCTTTAACAATATATTGGTTCCATTCATAACCAGATTGCTTTAATCCATAGATACTCTTTTTAAGTTTCCAACAGTCATTATTAGTTTTATTATCCTTAATACCTACTGGTTTCCTTAAATATATAGTGTGCTGCAATGGTGCATGCAGATAGGCAGTTTCTACATCTAAATGATTTATAATATAATTCTTCTTAGCTGCCCACACTAAAGCTGCTCTCAAGATTGTTGCCTTTAAATTCGGTGCAAATACTTCATCATAATCAGATGCCGTTTGATTAAATCCTTGAGCTACCAACCTAGCCTTATGGGTAACAGTCCCATTTTTACCAGTTTTTAATTTAAATATCCATTTACAGCCAATGGACTTTTCACCTGGAGGTAATTTGGCATTTTCATAAACTTTCATTTCCTTTAATGAATTTAATTCCTTCTCCATTGCCTTATGCCAATTTTCCTGTTCCTTTGCAGGATACATTCTAAGTTCTTCAACAGTAGTTGGAACTTTACTAACTTGGCAAATTATACTTGCTTGATACCTGTCAGGTGGTTTGGTTTCACGTGTTGATCGTCTAGGTATTACAGGGCTTACAGGTGGACTTTCATGTACTACCTGTTCCTGGTTATCTATTTTCACCTATTTCTTCCTGTTCTGGTCCTATATGCTCTTCCTGTACTTCCTCTTTAATTGTACTCTTCTTATTACTGATATGTGGTTTTGGTCTTTTGTAGGTTTCTATAATTACATCCTTACTTGAATCTTGTTCCAGTTTTTCCCATCCTACATGTTCTAGGAATTGTGCACTAGCACTACAGTAAACTCTAGATGTACCTTTTTCCCAGAATCTGTATGATTTGTTATTAGATTCATAACCTACAAAGAATAACCTTTTAGCCCTATGCTAAAAGTTGTGTAGGGATATGCACCCATGCTGGTGCTCCAAATGTGTGCATGTAGCTTAGGTCAGGTTTTCTACCATGCCACCGTGTGAATGGTAATTCACCTGTTGTTGAGTTAACAACATTATTCAATATATGATTACCACACATTATTGCTTCTGCCCACAAAGTTTCAGGCAGTCCTGAATCTGACAGCATAGTATGAGCCATTGCTTGTAATGTTTGGCCTCGTCTTTCTATAAAGGCATTATGTTGTGGCCTATATGGTGCAGACTTTTTATGTTCAACACCTGCCATCTTCAGTCTGTTTTGGAATTTATTGTTTATAAATTCCGTACCATTATCAGTTATAAGAGTTACTAATTTCCTTTTAGTTTTTCTTTCTGCAAATTTAAGCCAATTAAAGAAATTTTGATATGTTTCCATTTTGTTCTTCATTAGATAACAGAAACCATATCTGGAATAATGATCCATTATACTTAGTATATAACGAGAACCTCCCACACTTGGTTTTTTAGGACCTATAATATCAGCAAATACGACCTCTAGAGGTTCCTTTGTCTTAAATCCATTTAATCTATTTGCTGGTATTCCCTTGCTTTTTTCTTGACTACAAGTATTGCAGTGCAAATACTTACTGCAAGGCTTCAGTTTTATACCTTTAGACAGTTCAACCATTTGTTTGAGCATTTTAAAATTTATATGCCCTAAACGTCTGTGTAACAAATGTATGCACTCATCATGAGGTTTAACATTATTATAAACTGTGTTAGCTACCACTAATGAATTATCATTTAACACATACAATTCACCTTTTAAAGTTGCAGTCACTTTTTTACCTTCTTTTTCTATTATGCAGTTTTCTCCCCTAAAGGTAATTACATAACCTAGTTTAACCAAAACTCTAACCGAAAGCAAATTAAACTTAAGTTGTGGTACATATAACATTTTTACATTTTCTTTTATGCAAGAACAATATGCTATACCTTCACCTTTAGCTTTCAGTTTCCAGCCATTAGCTAACGATATCTGCTGTGAACTTGTGGACATCTTAACAATTTTTTTCTTATCATTCGTTATGCAGTGCGATGCTCCACTATCTACAACCCATAAATTACTATTCACAGTTTCGTTGCTATACATGGCTAACTCAAAGCATTTTTTATCCTTTTGATGCCTTTTAGTATTCTGGCTGGCATTGTGGCATTTTGCTTTCTTGCAGAATCTAGCCAAATGGCCTTTTCCTCCACAATTAAAACATTTTCTAATTGTATAGGCTGATGAAGATTCTTTATCTTCTTGTTTTGGTTGTTCCCTTCTGAGTTGATCCCTTTCAAGCCTTCTCCTGGCTTCTTCAATTAATCTGCCAGTAATGTCAGTTAATGTGAGGTTATCTTTTGGCAATACTTCAAGTGAAGTTACATAGTCATCATAACTCTCATCTAACGAAGACAAAATTATATAAACTTGGTGTAGTTCTGTGAAGATAAGTTCTTTTTCATGCAGTTCCTGGAAAATTCTCTTCATAGTGTTTATATGACTCAGCATGTCTCCATTCTTTTGAAGATGTGTTCTGAACAGCTTCCGTGTAAGATTTATATGTGCTCCTACACTGTCTCGAACATAAATCTTCTTTAAATTCTGCCAACATTTCGCAGCTGTTTCTTCTCCATGAATATGGACAAGTTGCTGGTCAGAGAGTGTCAGTCCTATTATACAGAGAGCTTGCTCATTCTTCAGTTTATATTCTTGTATTTTCTGGGCATCATCCTCATCTTCCGGATCCCATGCATCTACCTCTGGTGGGTTTTGAATTATACTCCACAAACCTTCTCTGCATAGAAGTAGGCTGCATTTCATAGACCATGAAACATAGATTGTTCCATCCAGTTTGGATATTAGAGACAAACTTTGTAAATTGACTTGTGCCATCTTTTTCTGGATATTAAACTATAATTAATAAAACACAGCTGTCTGTTTACAGTATTGTGTAACTACACAAACTCTCACTTTATATAAGCCTGTTATATCCTGGTTAGTCTGACTGTGCACCTGGGCCCATAACCAGTGTTAGGGATATACATCCTAGCAGAACGTGCAACGGTAGTCAGTCAGGCAGGCAGATATGTGAGATAAACATTGTTGTAGCTTACACTCAGTAAAACAGATACACTGTGCCAGTTAAATAATTTTTATTCCAGTAAGAGTTATAGCATATTCAAACAATCCATATATCATACACTAAGTTCAGTCCGTCCGGGGATTATTCATTTGCAAAGTCCAGTGTCGAAAAAGAGGTCAGTAAACTTACAAATGATCAGTCCAGTAATATATCTCTTTTTGCAGTAGAGATATGAAGAAAATCAAACCTCTTTTCTTCGTTCAGCAATAGCAGGGAAAACATGCAGTTATCACCATCAATCCATCATTGTCAGCAATCCAGTAAAAGCCAGCAAACAGTGAGCTCTCTTGCTCCCTCTTATGGTGATTTTACAACCGCACCCAAAACTACATTTGCTTTGCATTTAAAGTGACACACACACTTAAACTCACTAACATAGTTTATATATATTATTTTACCCAAACTAAGTTAGGTAACCATGTTATTCCTAACAACCACCACAGAAGCAGTTGTCAAAAAACTAAACAGACTATTTGCTACGCACGGGTTGCCAGATGTCCTGGTCTCAGATAATTCACTGCTCTGGCATTTGAACAGTACCTGGCAGACCGGGGAATACGCCACGCTTTAACTTCGCCGGCTCACCCGGCAGCCAATGGCAGGGCTGAGCGCATGATCCAATTCATAAAGAAAACGCTACACAAGATGGAACATGGGGACATCGATGACAAGGTGACCAGGATGCTTCTCCTCCAGCATATCACCCCAAGCAGCACCACAAACAGAACCCCAGCTGAACTACTCATGGGCCGAAAACTTCGCTCACATCTTGATCACCTACACCCTGCCTACATGCTGAAAAAACCCCTGGGGTCCAGCAGCAGGATTCATCTGAGATATAAATATATTGTGCTAAAGTATGTAAATATATTGTGCTAAAATAAATAAAAATAAAATAAAATAAATATATTGTGCTAAAGTATGTAAAATATGTAAAGAAGAAGGTGATAGACCAACTTTGCTCTTCTCTGATCTCCGTTGTCTTAATGATCTCTGTGTTCTTCTCTCCTTTGCATTTCATATTGGTAAGAATCCAGGAAATGTTTCCTGTTTTTGTTCAGACCCCAAATCAACTTATCTCATTGTGTCCTCTCTGGAACAAAAATAGACAGCTGAGTCTGCAACTGACACAGAATTCAGCTGGAAATAGAACTCATTCTTGGCAACGTCTGACAAAATGGAGGCACGGTTCTTCACAGAGGGAGAATACCATTTGTTCCCATTAAAGGGATGTATTCCTGCAATCCATTTTAGAATTTTTCCAAAAGGCTGGTGGAACCAATGCCAAATATAGTTCTGAGTCTGGATGGAGAACCCAGTCAATTTACAAACCAGCCTGAGATTATCTCTAGGTCTTACCACTCCTGGGCCAATTGAAACCAGGCGAATCTCTGAGAAGGCCCTTTGAGAAAAAAGAGAAGATGACTGTGAATATAAGAGCTCAGTGGTGATGCCATCTAAGCATCTCCTAGAACTTATACTTACATTTTTGCACCAAAAGAAAGAAAAATAAACACAATAAGATCTTCATTGTAAATCAAAGTAACTCAAGTCTGGATCTAAGAGAAACACCAGAGATTTTTTATTTTGGGTACCACCTTTTGAAGGCCCATGACCTCAGAAGATATAAAAGTTGAACAAGACAATTATGACAGAGCTTGATTACACGGATACACTGGTGTTATATTCAGGGGTGGGCTTCAAAATTTTTAGCAAGGTTACTGGGTGGATGTGACCATGGTGGGCATGGCCTAGTCTCCTGCACCATGACAGGGGGCATTTTTGCCCTCCCCGGGCTCTGGAGGCTTTGTTCAAGCCTCCGGGAGGGCAAAAACAACTTCCCAGGGCTCCTGAGGCTCTCATTTCCTGAACTTCTGGGAGGCCCATTTTTCACCCTCCCCCGAGCCTCAGCATGTGCCCTGAACTTACCTGCATCCAAAATGGGCCACATGGGGACTTCTGGGAGGAAGAGGCAAGATGGGCGGGGTCAGCTGGGAGTGGGATTTAGGGGTTCTCCGAACTGCACAAAATTTTAGCTAGGGGCTCTCTGGAACCCCTGCGAACTCCCAGCAGCCCAGCCCTGGTTATATTCATGACTGGGATCAATTCATAATAATAAAGAAGACATCAAGCTTTTATCCCTCTCAATACCTTGGAAGAAACAGGAGAAAAATTACATTGTGGCCTTAGCGATTACCTGGTACGATGAGAAAGAGGAATAAAGTTGACTGCATTGTAAACCAATTCAATTTTCACTACATTTAGGAAAGGAATGTTGGACTTTTATTTGGTTTACAGAAAGGACTGTACAATTTTTCAATTAAGGAAACAATATTCAGGACTATAAATTCATGGGACCTAGAGATATAACCCCACTATTAATAATTGGTGTTTCTAGAAAATTGAAATATTGGAATTATGGTGGAATATTGAGTAATTTTAAAAATATTAGAATACTAGCGATTCAACAGGGGACAACAAATATATTGTACAAAGAAATGTTATTTATGTTAAAATATAGAAAGTGATAAAGAATCATAAAGAGAGAATGGCATTGTTTAAAGGCAAAGATGTGAATGTAGAAGAAGCCCAATAAATGGAGGGGGAAAAGATGAGTACAAATTGGGAAAATAGTATTATACACACTGGTATATAAAGGAATCCATTATAATTACAATGTGTATGTTAAGGTTAGAAGTTGGAAGACAAGGATCATGTATTGTATTATTATTGTTAACATTGTATAAAAAGTATATTGACCCACTGTCCACAAAATATGTATGGTTGTTAAAGGAAAATTACAAATAAAACATATTTTTAATATATAATATTCAGTGGGACGTTGCTGCTCCCTAGCATAAAAAAAAAAAAAAACATGGAGGAGAGGTATTAAGTTTAATTTTTCCTTGTATTCTAAGCAGTAGAAGTGAGTCTGGGAGAGATGATTAAACTCGAGGGAGCCCAACAGAAGTTTCCTAAGAATGGTGAACCTGCAGCCAAAGCTGATTTTGGGTTTGTTTACAGGAAATTGTATTGATGGTTATAATGATGCTGTTATAATTTTTTTTAGAGAGATGGAAAGTAGGAAAATTTTGGTATCTTTCCTAAATTTCAGAGAATTATGGTAAAGTGTATGATTTGGAAGGAACATTTTAAATCATGAAACCAAATCTTCACAGATTAGAGTACTTATATCCAGAAGCTTTGTATCTGAATTCTATATAGGAAACATAACTAAAACTCCATTAAAAATATGGACACAAATTTGACGGGGACATCAGGATTATGGCTCAATACTCTCTCTGAGGTGTGTGTGTGTTCCATCTTTGTCTAGGGCCATAGTTATTTCTTGTTCTGCATGCTCTAGCTATATGTCCCCGCCATTCACAATATCTGCAAATAGCGTCAAATAAATGGCATTCAGAATGTGGATGGTTTCCCCCACACTCAGCAAAACGAAATTCTGACCTTTTTTCATTTCGCTCCCGTCTGTCCTTTTCCAACTGGAGTTGAATTACCTCTTCTTCTTCCTCTTCATCTTCTGATGGGGACTCGATGTCCTCGTGGTGTGTTGTGGTGGTGGATTTTTGAGTTTCCTTTGGTGTCTTATTGTGCATTTGATTTGTAGCTTTTGGGTTTTCCGTTGGTATTTTATTCATTTGTCGCATGGTAGCCGCCAATTTCTGTGTGGCTTCAGCTGTGGGGGCTTCTTCTATTGCCTCCTTTAGTGTTATCTTGGGTCTTGTTAGTAATTGGCCCTGTTGTGTTAGGTCCTTTAATCCCAGGACTATTCGGTCCCTCATGGCTTCATCCATGTTTATAAATTTGCATGCTCCGCCAATGTCTCTTAGTGCTGCAACAAAATCTTGATATTCTCATCTTCTTTTTGATTGCTCCGATAAAATTTGTGCCTTTTGATGAGGCATGAAACGGTTGGTGTGTAGTGAGTTCGCAGTAATTTCTCTAGGTCCCGCCAAGCCATTGTCTTTACATTGGTGGGTGCTGCTAATGCCTTTGCTATTTTGAATAATGTGGGACCTCAATGGGTGAGGAAAATGGCTCTCTTTCTATTTTCTGATATTTCGTGGAGGTCGCTTCCTTCTAGGAACATGAGGAATCGATCGACGTACAATTCCCAGCCTTCGGTTGTTGGGTTGAATGGTACGGGTGGCAAGTTGTTTCCAGCCATTTCGTCTTGCTCAGTCTTCATTGCCATGTGCGCAACTGGGTTCCTTTGTCTCAGTATCCCATCCTCGACACCAGTGTTGCGTCGCGGGAAAGAGGCTCTGAGACCCAGTTGCCTTTTTGCCTTCTTTATTTCTTCTAGGATAGAACTCACAGCTTGCGGCCAATGACGGCTCTTCAAATCTCCCGCTGCCACGGACCAACCAATCATAGGTAAGTATGCAAATATATATAACAAACAGAAAGTTAAAAAAAACCACAGGCCTTCATTGTAAATAGAAGAAGTCTGAGCCTGGATATAAATGTAATACTAAAGATGTTTTATTGATGTACTGCAGTTTGAAGGCTCACAATTAAGTTCTTGAAACAAGTTTCATGACTTTCTCTTCACACGATGCCTTAAAAGACTTTCAGAGAGATAGAATTGTGACAGGGTTTGGTTATAGGGATATCCAAGTATTTTATTAATTGTTTTTGTCTCTCTCAATACCTTGGAAGGAACAAGTTAAAAATCACATCATGGCTTAGTGGTTTCCTGGTTGAACGAGAAATGGAAATAAAAGTGACTGCATCCTGAAAGTCAATTCAATTTGAGCCATATTGAGACAAGGAGCATTGGAGTGAATTCTTTTTTGATTTGCAGAGAAAACTGTGCAAGCAGGGACTGGGGAAATTATGTTTAGTGGCGTTTTGCAGACAACTTTGCCCTCTAGTGTATAACAGGTGGAGGAACAATAACAGGATTAGTTTCTGCTTGTATTCTAATGAGTCAGGGAGAGATGATTGAATTACAGGTGATCTGCACAAGTTTCCTTAAAAAAAAAAAGGTGATTATATAGGCAAAGCTTGAAAGATGCATTTGCAAGAACTGGGTATGAACCAGTCAACTGCTGAATGAGCAATTCTATATCAAGCAGCTCATTTCAAATCTCTCCCCTATAATCTGCCAGATGTATACCCCAAATAATCACAGAGATTCCCAGTCTTTCAGGTCATAGTTGTCCCAAAGGTACTTTTTCAACAGGCAACGGGACCTTCTTGTTTTTCTTTGAAGACATTTTGCTTCTCATCCAAGAAGTTTCTTCGGCTCTGACTGGATAGTGGGGAATGGAAGGATTGATACTCCTTGCAGATAGTTGGTCATTTGCATTCTTTTAGTGAATCATAGAGGCCACCTGGACATTTATCTGTGTCCTGCATGGTGCAATTGGGTGTGGATTCTTCTTGGAACAGGACTATGTTGCAGACTGGAGATATATGATATTGTACCCTGACAATGCCCCCACCACCACCACCCCGGTTGAGAACGGGCTGTTCAAATGTGGTTTCTTTTTCCCCCCAAAAGACAACTTTATTGTGGGAGTTTTCTTTGGGTGTGGGTGGGAACATTTTGTTTCTCATCCAAGAAAGCTCAGGTGCTTTTTGGAAGAAAATAAACTGCCTTTGGGACAGCCCTGACTTTTATGAATTAACATGAACATACCAAGAATGTTGGAAGGAACTGGGTATGCTTAGTGAAAGAAGGACTATTAGCAATGTTACCAAAGTTAGCCACATGATCATTTCTGCTGACTGCAATGACAAGAGAGAAATTTAATGGAAAGCCTTAGAAGATGGATCATATTTAAAGACAAAGCCCTCCCTGAATTTACATATCACTCAACAAAAGTCAACATAAGGGACTTGGTGGCTCAGTGGCTGAAATGCTGAGCTTGTCAATCAGAAAGGTCGGCAGTTCGGCAGTTCAAATCCCTAGCACTGCATGACGGAGTGAGCTCCTTTTACTTGTCCCAGCTTCTTCCAACCTAGCAGTTTGAAAGCATGTAAAAATGCAAGTAGAAAAATAGGGACCACTTCAGCGGGAAGGTAACAGCATTCTGTGCATCTTCAGTGTTTGGTTAACCTGGAAAGGAATAGCTGATCTTAAGATTTTTGGAGTTGTGGGAGGAGTCTTATTCATCATCTTTTAATGACCCCATAATCCTTCTCTGGGTGGAGTCTTGGCAACTAAATGGAGCCAACAGAGCATTTTAATGGCTGGATGCCCTTCCTGTGGCCAATGTAGAGTTTTGTTCAGCAAATATATTCTCAGTGTGTCCAGAGAGTGAAATATGCCTCTACCTAGGATGGAACTCATAGCCACTTGATTGTGAGGCAAGAGCTCCACCTCTAGGCCACAGCACCACTTCTTGGGAGGAGTCTTATTGTTTATCCTAACCCTGGAGAAAAGTTGTGTATGTAGTCACTAGCGGCTGATACCAAACTAGGTGGCACTTAATCATTTGGTCAATTCAAGATTGTGCTATTCTTAATCCTGGTCTTCCAATTCAAAATCATTTTAATGAGTTTTCTTGGAGAACTACTCAGGGGAGGAGAAGGTTCTTTCTTGGTTTAAGAATAACAGAATAATAGAGTTGGAAGGGATCTTAGGGGTCTTATAGTCCAACACTCTGCTCAAGCAGGAGACCCTCTACCATTCCAGATAAATGGCTGTCCAATCACTTATTCAAAACTTCCAGTGTTGGAGTACCCACAACTTCTGTTGGCAAATCATTCCACTGATTAATTGTTTTCACTGTCAGGAAATTTCTCCTTAGGTCTAAGTTGGTTCTCTTCTTCATTAGTTTCCAACCATGGCTTCTTGTCCTGCTTTAAGGAGAATAGGTTGCCTTGGAGAATCCTCCTTGTGACAGCCACTATTGGAACACTGTTACTGTGTCATTTCTAGACCTTCTTTTCATTAAACTAGACATACCTATTTCTCGCAACCATTCTTCATATGTTTTAGCCTGGCATCCCCCAAGAAGCACTTTCAGAAGCACTTTCTCTCACTGTGCCTCTTACACAGTAATAGACAGCTGTGTCTTCATGCTTTAGGCTGTTCATTTGCAGATGCATCTGGTCTTTGGCATTGTCCTTGGATATGGTGAAGCGACTCTTGACTTCATCAGAATAGTGAAAAGATGTAGAATCATAGCGTATATGTGCCACCCATACCAGCCCTTTCCCACGAGCCTGTCTCATCCAATGCATGCTGTAATCACTGAAGGTGAAGCCAGCTGCTTGACAGATGAGATGAAGGGACTCTCCAGGTCTCCTCACATCCCCACCAGACTCAGTCAACTGAACTTCAGATTGGGCACCTGAAAAGGAAAATAGTTCAGTAAGAGCTGTTAAATATTACTAGATAAGAATAATCAAAAGAATGCTATGCTGGAAGAATTACCTGCAAGAACACTGACAAAGAGCAAGGATGTTGGCCAAAATAACATTTTTGCTGTCCAAAAAGAGAGGAATGGAAAAGTCTGGGAAAGCATCCACCAGTTTATGTTGATGAGTTCCATCTGATAAAAATTATATGACTCATTTAAAGAAGAGACTGCCCACAGATTTACATATCCCTCCAGATAAAGGAGCCACATGTTTAATAATCTAGATGTCTTTCAAAATACTCTGTATTAAGAAACAAAAAGGCCATACTATATATGGAGATTCTTAGTCATCCAGTGTGATGACCCGTAGTCTCTCAAAATAACCCAAAACCCAAAACATATATTAAAGTCCGGTAAGGCCTTCAACTTAACTTCACTGTTTTATTAGGCACAGTTTAAAGTCACAAAAGTAACTAATGAGGCAAACAGAAAACCAAAACAAACTGCATTGATGAGAGTTCCGAAGCAAGCCAAGATAACTAATCATACACTCCAGGAAAATAATCGAGAAAAGTCCATGGGAAGAACCCCAAGAAAGATAAACCTCTTTCAAATTGAACACTAAATTGACTCCTGCAAATTCTAACTGCGCAGTTGCAAACTTATATACATAGCTCCCACCTGCAAGCCATGAGGAGGATCATGGTAATCTCCTCTTGAGTAGACCTCGCTTTTCCCTGATCCTTTCCTCCCTGCGTGACCTAGGATGGATAGGGGATGGGCCTGGATCCTCTTCTGACTGCTCAGCCGGTCTCTGCCCTTCCCCAGTCTCCTCCCTGTTGGCTATTCCTCCTCTTCCTCAGAGTCAGTCTCCACCAGGGGCATGACACTATCCCCCCCCACAGGGCCTCCTCCCCCGGGACCAGGTGGATGAGGATGTTGAGGAAACCGAGCATGAAAGTCCTGGACCAAACGAGGAGCATGAACATCAGTGACATCGACCCAGGTGAAGTCCTCTGGTCCCATAATCTTTCCATGCCACCAAATACTGAAATCAGCCCTGCAACTGGCATGAATCTTGAATGCTATCCACTTCATACTCCTCCTCTCCCTGAGGGGCTATTAGGGCTGGCAGTGATGGTGTTGGTCGATGTGGACTGTCGGCCAAGACAGGGACTAACAGGGAACAATGAAAAACAGGATGGATACACATGGTCCGTGGCAGGGAGAGACGATAAGCCACAGGATTGATCACCGCCTTGACCAGAAAAGATCCCAAGTAACGGTGATCGAGCTTTTTCGATGGTCACATCATTGGAAAATATCAAGTAGAGAGCCAAACCCGATCACCAACCACTAAAGGTGGAACATCA
>NW_020717224.1:128219-140208 GCF_900518725.1 Notechis scutatus | reverse complement strand
GGGAATCAGACGGGGCTAAAGAGAAAAGTCATGCTAACCCATAGTTAGCAAAAAAAGGGGACACACGGGTCGATGCATGTTATAAGAGAATTCTGCCACCGGCAGCACTTCCACCCAATTTCTTGTTGAGTATTGCTGAAACAGAAGAGGTACTGCTCCAAAATAGCATTCAGTCTCTCTGTCCCCCCATCAGTTTTGGGGTGATGAGCAGATGACAGACACGCCTGAACCTGCATTTTCCCGAGTAGGGTCTGCCAGAAGCATGCCGTAAATTGTACCCCCCAATCTGATACCATGTGGTCTGGTAACCAATGCAACCGGAAAACATGGGAGATAAACAATTGAGCCGTTATCTTGGCCAATGGAAGACCTGCACACGGAATAAAGTGGGCCATTTTAGTCAACATATCCACAACCACCAAAATGGTTGTGGCACCATTTGATGAAATCCAATGAAACAGCCCCCTATGGTCGTTCTGGTGTGGGCAAGGGCTGCAAGAGACCAGGGGGCACACCAGGAGCATCCTTTGCTTGGTGACAGATCCCACAGGACACCACATATCCTGACACATCATGTTTAAGTCTCAGCCACCAAAATGTCCTAGAGATGAGGTGCAGTGTTTTGAACACCCCAAAGTGTCCTGCTGCTGGACTATCATGACATTGAGGTAGGATAAGGCCACAAAGAGGACCTCCAGGCACATAAATGTGATCACAGAACCGCAACAGGTCCCCAATATACACCCAAGGAGTCTCTTGTCTCCCATTCTCATCCAATTCTCGACGTTGATCTGCCACAATTGGGTCCTGCTGCTTGCGCCTCCTGAATCCTCACTTGAAGGTCCATAGGTTCCTCGGTGGCCACAAACTGGTCCAATGGAATCACCGTCCAGGGCAAGATTGTATCCTCCCTTCGGGTATACTCAGGCTTCCGAGATAGGGCATCGGCACGTTGATTCCCTCCACTCAGAACATAGGTCACCCGGAAATCGAATCAAGCAAAGAATAAGGACCATCTCACCTGATGCTGGCTCAATGTTCGAGCTGTATGTAGGTGTTCCAAATTGCGATAATCCATCCAAACCTCGATTTGGTGACACGCCCCCTCCAGGTGGTGTTGCCATGTCTCAAAAGCGACCTTAACCACCAATAGCTCCTTGTCCCAAATCATATAGTTGCACTCTGGTTATCACGCAAACGTTGCAAAACCAGCCACACATGCTGCCAATGTTCCTGCAGGGAGTCTGAGTAAATCAAAATGTCATCTAAATAAATGACCATGAATTGATCCAACAAATCACGGAAAACACCGTGCATGAAATGCATGAACACAGCTGAGGCATTGGTTAATCCAAAATGCATCACGGTATACTCAAAATGCCTGTACCTCGTCTTGAAAGCTGTTTTCCACTCGTCCCCTGCACAAATGTGAACCAGATTGTAGGCCCCACGCAAGTCCAACTTTGTAAAGATCTTAGCTTGATGAAGCCGCTCAATCAGTTCAGGGATGAGGGGAAGCGGGTACCGATTCCTTACTGTGATTGCATTCAACTTGCGGTAATCACAACACAAACATAGCTCCCCCGATTTCTTTTTCACAAAAAGCACCGGTGCAGCCAATGGGGAGGTAGAAGGCCGGATAAACCCTTTCCGCAGGTTCTTGTCAACAAAATCCCGCAACACGGCCAACTCCGGTTCCGACAGGGAATATATCCGACCCACCGGCAATTTTGCACCAGGCAACAACTCGATTGGACAGTCATACGCCTGATGCAGAGGCAACTGATCTGCCTCCTTCTCCCCAAACACATCAGCAAAGTCCACCAACTCCGCAGGTAGATCCAGGTCCACGGGCGTAGCCACACTCCCTGCACAGGAGCGCAAGCAATGGTTGGCACACTTCCTATCAAGGAACTGCACAGCTCCAGACGACCAGAGAATCTGTGGATCATGGGCCTGTAAATACTCCAAACCCAGCACTACTGGAAAATGAGGCACTGCGGCAACGTAAAACATGGTTTCCTCCACATGCTGCCCAATATGCATGCAAAGGGGTTTGGTTGCAGCAACCACAGGTCCCAAACAAAGGGGCCGACCATCAATCGTCTCCACCATTACTGGTGAGGAATGAACCACTGCTTGACAAAATGAGCATCCATGAAATTGGCTGTGGCCCCTGAATCGACCAAAGCTGGGATCTCCACCACTCCCACACCAGGCACGAACACACTTGCTGGCAGCACAAGATGCTTCACCAATAGCAACTGTGGTGGAGATATCAAAGATGTCAAAAGCAGCGAGGGTGGCAAGGTTGGTGAAGATGGTGGGCCTATGGACTTTACAACCCAACCTGCAGACCCCCATAGGCCGAGCGATGCTCATTTCCCGCAACTGTAGGTATCGCTGCTGTGGATGTCTTAACAGGACACTTGGCCACAAAATGGCCTCGATTGCCACAATAGAGGCATAAACCATCACGACAATGTCTACTCTTTTCTACTTGAGTCAGGCGAGGGCAGCCAGCCCCCAACTGCATGGGCTCCTCCAAAGGCACTTCCACCAAGGGCGCCATCTTGCTGGAAACAGATATGGTCTCTGTCTGTCATCGCACCCATCGCTGTTGAAGTCTAGCATCAATATGAAGACAAATACAAATGCATGAGCTCCTGAAGGGTGTGAGGGCATTCAGTGCACGCCAACTCATCCAGGAGCTCTGACAACAAACCCTCCTGGAACTGGTCTAATAGTGCTACCTCATTCCATTATACATCCTGAGCAACCACCCAAAAACTAGCAATATAATCCATGAGTGAGCCACGCCTCTGCTTCAACTCTCTCAAATGTCTGTTTGCTGTTTGGCTTCAAACAGGGTCCTCAAACATGGCCTGAAACTTCCGGCTTGAAAGGCTTCGGCGGTGGCAGGAATCCATGATCGTGCGCGGTTCCTGCTGCGCTCGCCGCTGGCGTGCCCCCAATCCAGCTGGATTTGGGGGTTAATAGTCACCCCATAGAGGTGACTGAAGATAGAGGAGGCCCAGCAGGGGTTCGGGGGGATCGCAACCCCCGTCCTCAGCTGGCTGAACTCCTTTCTCCAAAAGTGGTGGAGTGGTGGTCAGCAATGACCACCACAAAGAAACTTTCACCTGGACAAAACTGTGCAGGAGGAAGCAGAGAAAGTGAAAGTTTTTGGTTGAACTGGGATAACAAGTAACATCTAAATACCCTGGAAATTCAACTCTTTTAAGATACATTGTTCCCTAAGAAGATCGTAAAAAAGCGGCGGAAGAAAGTTAAAAGGGAACGTTTTTTTTCTTCTCACTCTCCTTCCCTATGGAAATAGCAGAAGGAAATCTGAAAAACCCGTCTTGGCAACAGAAGGTAATTAAATTTGAAAAATAAAACCAAGGGGGTATTAAAGATTTCTGAACACTGGAATCAAATATTTAAAAATTCTTTTTTTGCTATAAGTGGGAAGGGAGAGATAAAGAACTTATATTAAGATTTTGCTGGAGGAGATTGCTTGGAGCTTATAAGACTAGAGATAAACTGTAATAAGACTTCAAAAAATACATTTTGGAATTTTGCAATTGATTCTACTCCAAGAAGAGAAAGTACAAAAAGAAGAAAGTGCTAAATGAAACAGTTTGTGTTGATTAGGGTTGCTTGGTGACTTTGGGACTTTTGGGAACTATTTTTTGAAAGACTAATAACTTTTGGGTTGTTTAAAAAATTTCACAATGGCATTATCTGTTAAAGAATTGAAAATGGAATTTCAAAAGTTAAGAGAAGAGGAACAAGAAGGGAAGGGCTCTTCTGGATCTGTTTTCCACTTTTTGGAAATGGCGATTTCTACCTACCTGGAATTACAACAACAAGAAAGCTGGGATGAAGAAGAAGAAGCCATCTTTAATGAACAAATAACTTTAGTTGAGGAAGAAAAGGGAAAGAAGGGAAAGAGAATGGAGAATTCAAGACTTAAAAAAACAACCAAAAAAAGGGAAAATAAGGTGAAAAATCGATTCAATGTCAGAAAGCAACAGAAAAGAGGAATACAACAGAGAGGGGAGATTAAGAGGGTGGAGACTAAGAGATGGGTGTGTGTAAAAAGGCTAGATTGGACAAGAAAGGAAAGGAAAAAGGGAAGAGAAGTCACAAAGGCTTGAAACAAGATGTAAAAAAACAGATCTTTTTCAGAGACAAAGGGTAAAATATAAATTAAAAAGAGATTCTGCAAGAGCACATAAGATTGTATTGTAGTATTGCATTTGAAATAGAGTTAGAAAATTGGAACATTATATGATTTAATAAAATATTAAAGGGAATGTGTAAAATGTTTAAGATTTAATGATAGAGTTTAATTTGCTTTGGATTATTGTTTCAACTATATTATAAACATATTATTTTCTTATTTTAAAATATATGTAGAATGTACTTAGCAGAATCAGAATGGAAATTATACATTATTTTAAGTGTTAAATCTAGGGGAAAGATAGACCCCAGGAAGAGAAAGTTTAAAAAGAAGAAAGGCTAAATGAAATAGTTTGTGTTTACAGAAGAGAATGGAGACCAAGAGGGTGGAGATTAAGAGATGGGGGGTGGGGGGTAAAAAGACTAGGATTACAAAAAAGATTCTGCAAAAGTACATAAGATTGTATTTTTGTATCTTTATTTGAAATAATGTTAGAAAATTGGATCTTTATATGATTTAACAAAATACTAAAATGCATAAATGATAAAGTTTAATGTACTATGGATTATTGTTTTAACTTTATTATAAATTTATTATTTTTTATCTTAAAATGTAGTAGGTAGTTTTAGAATGTGCTAAGCAGAATCAGAAGGAGAATTATATATTATTTTAAGTGTTAAATTTAGGGGAAAGATATAAAAGTGTCATATTTCAATTAGTGATTACAGGAGAAATATTGTGTTAATAAGAAAAGAAAAATAGATGGTTACAGAATGGACAAAAGATATCAGTATAATGATTTAAATTGAGATGAAATAAATAAAATAGAATTAAGAGAGTGAAAAGAGGGGAGAAGCCATACAGAAAATATAGAATGGTAAATAAGATATGAAATAGTATATAAAGTGAGCATGAATTTGATTTATGTCTGTACCAAAAGATGTAACCCGGGACTAGGCCGCTTTCCAAAAAGAAGTTTTATGTTTTTATGTTTTGTGTTTTGTTTGTGTATGTTTATTGAAAATTAATAAAATTCTTAAAAAAAAAAAAAAAACATGGCCTGAAACTGACAGCAAAACCTGGAGGAATTGTCCAACACCTGGTTGGGCTGGGTCAGCAGAGACATCGTCCAACGTGCTGCAGAGCCTGACAACAAACTAATCAAAAACCCCACCTTATCCTGGTCAGTGGGAAAGTCCTCAGGCCGAAGGCTCATGTAAAGCTGGCACTGCGCAAAAAATGCTGGAAATTGGGCCAGTGAACCATCAAATTTAAAATGCCACTGGGCATTTTCAGCATGGCCGGGCAGCTTGCATTTGTGCCACCTGTGCAGTCAAAAGAGCCACTTGCTGGGTTAACTGGGCAATCTCTGCTCTGAGCTGATCCATGGTCACCCCACAAAAAGCAAAAAATAAGTTGAAGGGGTGGCAGAAGTCCAAATGTGATGACCCATAGTCTCTCAAAATAACCCAAAACCCAAAACATATATTAAAGTCTGGTAAGGCCTTCAACTTAACTTCACTGTTTTATTTGGCACAGTTTAAAGTCACAAAAGTAACTAATGAGGCAAACAGAAAACCAAAACAAACCGCATTGATGAGAGTTCCGAAGCAAGCCAAGATAATTAATCATACATTCCAGGAAGATAACTGAGAAAAGTACATGGGAAGAACGCCAACAAAAATAAACCTCTTTCAAGTTGAACATTAAATTGACTCCTGCAAATTTTAACTGCACAGTTGCAAACTTATATACATAGCTCCCACCTGCAAGCCACGAGGAGGATTATGGTAATCTCCTCTTGAGTAGACCTCACTTTTCCCTGATAGGGGAGGGCCTGGATCCTCTTCTGACTGTTCAGCTGGCCTCTGCCCTTCCCTAGCCTCCGCCACCACCTCTGGAGCCACACTCCCACTCCCTGTTGGCTGTTCCTCCTCTTCCTCAGAGTCAGTCTCCACCAGGGGCATGACATCCAGGTCATGGTTTTCCTAAAGTTGCTTTTCAAGAGGCAACTGGACTTTCTAGGTTTTTTTTTTTTTTTTTTTGAAGATGTTTACTTCAATTCCTCAGCATTCATCCAGAGCTGAAGAAGTTTTTTTGAATGAGAAGAGAAATGTCTTCAAAGAAAAACCAGAAATTCCAGTTGCCTCTTGAAAAAACACCTTCGGGACAAAAAAGGCATAGATGCAATGGAATCTGGCATTGTGAGAAGGAAGTAGGAAGAGTGAAGAAGCAAATCAGCATTGAGTCACCAATGTATAAAATAAGATCAAGAAGAGATCCTCCCTAAATCTTCACAGTATTTAACAGATAGTTACACATAGTGTACTTTAATCTGGCAAGATTTTTGTTTACAGGTGAACAGCAAAAAAAACTACTTTAAACAATTAATCATGTTGTTTTTGCTTCCCTGTGCCTGAGAATACACTTGAAGGAAGATTTGGTCTGAAAGGGTTGGTCTGAAAAATGAAGCTTAATTTTATTTGGCTCTTATAAATTTTAAATTATAAAGCTTACTCCATGAACTTGGAGAGATGCTCATCAGGGATTCCCATCGCTCTTCTTTTTTCCCCCCTTGGCTTTTGATTCATTTCTTGACATTTGTCTCTTCCACAGTAATATTTTATCAGTTCTCATGTTTCAATATGTTCATTTATGTTAGAATTCACCCTGTTGTTGCTGTTAGAATTCACCCTGCTGTTAGAATTCACCCTAGATGTGGTGAAGCATTCTTGCATTTAAGCAAGAAAAACACAGTTTAGATGCAAGAATGCTTCACCATTTATTTTATTTTTATTTATTTATTTATTTGATTTGCCAATTGTTTACAAGATAATAAGTATAAGTGTATACATAGTTGTGAATACATGAAATGGGTACATATAAGAAAAATAAAAGAAGAATAAGAGAAACAATAGGACAGGGACGGTAGGCACGTTGGTGCGCTTATGCACGCCCCCTACAGACCTCTTAGGAAAGGGGTGAGGTCAATAGTAGACAGTCTAAGGTTAAAGTTTTTGGGGTTTGGGGAAGAAAATACAGAGTCGGGTAGAGTATTCCAGACATTGACCACTCTATTGCTGAAGTCGTATTTCCTGCAATCAAGTTTGGTGCGGTTAACTTTGAGTTTGTATCTATCGTGTGCTCTTGTGTTGTTATGGTTGAAGCTGAAGTATTCATTGACAGGTAGGACATTGCAATGTATGATTTTATATACCATGCTTAAATCAGACCGAAGACGGCGTAATTCAAGGTTTTCTAGTTCTAGAATTTCAAGTCTGGTGGCATAAGGTATTCTACAACGAGTAGAGGAGTGGAAAACTCTTCTTGTGAAATATTTCTGGACTTTCTCAATTGTGCTAATATCAGATATGTAATGTGGGTTCCAGACTGATGAACTGTATTCGAGTATTGGTCTAGCAAATGTTTTGTATGCTCTGGTTAGTAGTGTGATATTACCAGAGAAAAAGCTACGTAGGATTAGGTTAACAACTCTTAATGCCTTTTTGGCTATGTAGTTGCAGTGGGCTCTAGCACTTAGATCATTAGAGGTGAGTATTCCAAGGTCCTTTACAGAGCTTGGGTCATCAACAAGATCTTGACTATTCAGCTTGTATTTTATTTTCTGATTTTTTTTGCCAATATGTAAGACAGAGCATTTATTTGTTGAGATTTGAAGTTGCCATTTGTTTGACCATTCTGATACATAGTCAAGATCTTTTTGTAGGGTAGCAGTATTGTCTGTGGTATTGAACAGCTTTACATCATCAGCGAAAAGAACGCAATTGCTCTTAATATGATCACAGAGGTCATTTATGTAGAGTATGAAGAGAGTTGGTCCTAGAACACTGCCTTAGGGGACACCACTATTGACAGGTACAGAATTTGATAGGACGCTCCCAATTTTGACCATTTGTTGTCTGTTTGCCAGGAATGCTTCTATCCAGTTATTCAGTTGTCCAGAGATACCATAGGATTTTATTTTTAGGAGTAGTTTGTCGTGTACCACTGAATCAAAGGCTTTACAGAAGTCTATGTAGATTGCGTCTATTGCTTTGCCCTGGTCGAGTTGTGTCATCCATATGTTTTTGCAGTGTAAGAGTTGCAGATTACAGGATAGTTTTTTTCTGAAACCAAATTGTTTATTGGAGAGTAGGTTGTTTGTCTCTAAGTGGAGGATGATGGATTGGTTAATAATTGATTCCATGACTTTACAGGTGACGCAGCATAAGGAGATTGGTCTGTAATTTTCAACTAGGCTTGGGTCTCCCTTTTTGAAGATGGGGATGACTGTGGCTTGTGACCATAGGTTAGGCAAGGAGCTGGTCCTGAAAGATTTTTCAAAGATTATGCTTAGAGGTTTGGCTATGGCAGTGGATAGCTTTTTTAAGAAGTAGGCACATATTCCATCAGGTCCAATAGATAGAGATGGTTTTAGATTGCGTAGTGCTTTTTCAACATTGTCTTCTGTAAAATCGATATGTATTAGATCATTGTTGTTATCTGTGGTACGGCTAGGAAATACTGGGCATGATCCATTGCTGTTTACAAATACTGAGCTGAAGAATGTGTTAAAGATGTTGGCTTTAGTGGTGTCGTCGTTGCAGTCTTTACCATCAGGTCCTATCAAGGGTGGGATAGACCTTGAGTCTTTTAGTTTGTTGTTTACAAAATTGTAAAAAGCACGGGTGGAATTGGTGCTTAGAAGGTTTTCCTCTTGTTTAATGTGATAATTGATGCATTCGGTCTTTATCTGGTGGCATAAATTTTTGTATCGGCTTTTGAAATTGGCAACGTGACCAGTTTTGTTTTTCTGCCAGAGTGATCTCTTTTTGGATTGAAGTTTCCTTATTGTTATGGGTAATCTGCTTTTTTGTTTTGTTTTGGGAGTTGTTGTTGGTACATATAGTTTGATGACTCTTTTGACTTCAAGTAAAAATATGTTGTAATGGTCTTCAACAGTATTGCATCCAGTGAATAGAGATTGCCAATCAAGGGATGAGAGATCGTTGTCTATAAGATCATAGTTGCCTTTTTTGAAGTTACAATTGGGGATTACATCATTGTGGTGATTTTTGTGTGGGCATATGTTGAGACAAAAGTCAATCATATTGTGGTCACTGCTGGAAAAGGGTTCTTTAGTTTTTATTCCGTAAATTAAATTCAAACTATTGCAGAAGATGAGATCAAGGCAGTTGTTTAGTCTAGTGTTGTTGGTTACTAGTTGTTCCAGTCCCAGATTTGTAATAGCATTGTAGAAGGTTGTGTGTATGATTTCAGTTGTACATTCATTTAGGGTCCAGTCAATATGAGGTAGATTGAAATCACCAAGAAAGATAAAAGGGTATGGGCAGGATGCAGCCCATGTTAGTAATGCATTTAGCTTGTTTACATGTTCGATGTCATAATCAGGTGCTCTGTAACATAGTAAGAATCGAATTGTGATATTTAAGGATAGTTCACAGATGATGGTCTCGGGAAGAGCAAGCTCCTGGGTAACTTGGATATTTTTTAGATGTAAGGACTTTTTATAGAAGATAGCAACACCACCTCCTCTACGAATTTCACGATCTGATCGGTAAACATGATAGTCCCTTACTGTGGTAATGGAGTCAGGGAGAGATGCATTGAGCCATGTTTCACAGACAAATATAATGTCGAATTTAGCCATATTTAGTAGGAGGAAACATTCAGGTATTTTATTCACGAGGCTTCTTGCATTGAGTAGTTTGCATTTAAGGCCAGTAGTAGTTGGAATTGAGGTAGTTAGGGGCGTGCATGCCTAGTCTTGGGTGATGGTGGATCGGTTGAGGTAGGGTTGTAGTTGAGGGTTAAAGCTGAGTTGCGGGTTGTGTGGCTTACTTTTGATACAGTCAGCATGGTAGTCAATGTACAGGTCCTTCTCTTCATTGTCTAGACGTTTTTTGAGTTCATCTCCAGGGTGAATTCTAACAGCCAGATCTATCCACAGATGAACAGGTTTGAGGGATGAGGACTGACTAGGATGGCAATAACAATAGCACTTAGAGTTATATACTACTTTACAGCCCTCTCTAAGTGGTTTACAGAGCCAGCGATATTGCCCCCAACAATTTGGGTCCTCATTTTACCCACTTCAGAAGGGTGGAAGATTGAGTCAATCTTGAGCCTGGTAAGATTCAAACTGCCAAATTGCAATCAGCTGGCAGTCAGCAGAAATAGCCTGTAGTAACCACTGTGCTCCCATAGTTGCCATGAACTAATATATTTGAACCAATGGTAATAGTTATAAAACTTTTCAATTATTCTACAGTATATTGAGAATTGGGGCTATTTGCACAAAGAGAAGTTTTTTAGCTTATCTGAAATTGATTTTTTTTTTACAAAAATATTTCTTAATGAACATGCAATTCAATCCATGGTGTATATTCACATTGGTATGTGAATTTAGTACTTAAGAATATTAAAACTTTTATCATAGGAGATAAAATAGGACAATCTATCTATAGTAGAACATTTTTAAATGGGATCTCAATGGATATTACAATTGTAACACTGTCATAGGCTGTTTTAGGTAGAAAATATTTGTTCTTTAAACAAGAAAAACCTTTGATTTTTGGTTGTACTATTGGTTCTGATAACAAGAGCAATTACATTTAGACTTATATACCACTTTACAGTGCTTTTCAGCCCTCTCTAAGCAGTTTACAGAGTCAGCATATTACCCCCAAGAATCCGGGTTGTAATTTTCCCACCTTGGAAGGATAGAAGGCTGAGTCAACCTTGAGCCTGGTGGGATTTGAACTGCCAAATTGCAGACAGCCGTCAGTAGTCAGCAGAAGTAGCCTGCAGTGCTGCACTCTAGCCACTGTGCCATCACGGCTCATTACTTTGGATTGTCAACCCTGAAGCTGGCCTAACTGTGGCCGTTTTCTTTTTCATAGCTTTCTTCTAAACTTTTTCCATGCCTGGCTTCAGGGATGACACAGCCTGGAGTGAAGGGGCGAGGGAATGGGTTGTAGAGATAGTGGGAGTGTTGTAGCCAAAATGAAATTCTTTCCCCTGGGAGTCAAAGATGTTTCTGCAGGTGTTTGAGCAGAGAAGACTGAAGATGTCCAGTAACAGGACTGTATGCTGATTGGACTATGTGACTGGTGACTTTGGGGGGAACTGGCAAAGTTTTACTTTTAATTGGGTGGAAAACTGGCAAGAACCCAGAGCCAGTTTTCCACCTAGTGTGCCAATATGATATGTCTCAATAAAATGTTCTTTGAGGAACATGCCTGCCTCAGAGTTCTTACTTTTGGGAATGTAATACTTGGAATCTTGACATGGACATTACTGTGGAAGAGATAGAAGTCAAGACATAAGTGAAGAAGCTTCTTGGATGAGAAGTGAAATGCCCAATGTGCAGGGAAAGCAAATCCAGTTGCCTTTTGAAAAAGCATTTAAAAGGCAGACCTGATCCATGTTTCTTCATTGGAAACAACCACCAGTGAAGAATTGGTCTTCATATTCATAGTCATTACTGCCAATCCTGGCTATAAAACCTCTGACATTGGATTAGCTGACAAACCTGACTTTGTTCTCTTAAATTGGACTGGATTTTGACCACTTCTATGTTCCTGTTGAAAACAAAACCCACTAATGTAACCTTTTTTTCGAGGAAACTGTTGATTGACATTCTTCTTCTTGTCTGCTATTATCTTCTCATTATTAAGTAAACAGCTTTTTTAACCTAGTAACTGTGTATCTCTCTCTTTCTCTCTCCATCCCATCTCTCTCTCTCTCTCTCTCTCTCTCTCTCTCTCTCTCTCTCTC
>NW_020717224.1:103618-128119 GCF_900518725.1 Notechis scutatus | reverse complement strand
ATCTCTCTCTCTCTCTCTCTCTCTCTCTCTCTCTCTCTCTCTCTGTATGAGAGAGTGAGCAATATAATTAGTAATATAATTAAAAACTATTAGAGATACTGAATTTTATATGTTTGAATATTCCAGCATCATGAAGAGGCTAAATGAAAGTCTAGGTTCAATCAGCATTTCTGTTACTGTCAATGCACAACATGTGTACAATGAGATTGGCTCTCTTAGTACACACACCCCGGCACAAATACATCTCAATAGCTCACAGTGAAAGAAAGAAAATACCTAATCGAGTAAATCATACTAACAATTCACAGTCCTCTATAAATATATGTGCATAACATCATTACATTACATTATATTATATTGCACCGATGTGAACATGAACAGAAAATTCACCTCTGAGAACTGCTACTAAAAATGTCAAGTAGAGCCAAGATATCATTTTTATACACTTGGACTGGAGATTGTATGAAAAACATTCAGAGTTCCAGCCACCCTTTAGAATTCTCCTTGCAACCTGGGGACAAAAGTGGTCTGGCCTATTTGAAGAGCAAGTTGTCCTGCAATGTACATATTTCTCAAAATAAAAGGAATGATCTTCTCACTCCTTTCTTCTTTTTAATAACCTTAGCTTCTATTGAAGAAATAGTTTGGGGATGGTTAGCAAAAGGCTTGAGTAGCAAAGAGACAGGAACATGATTGTTTATGCAGAACAAAAGGGAGATTTTGTCAACATAGTAAAACAATGCAAATGAAACTTCCTGTCATCCTACCCCCCCAAAAAAAACAAGTGGATTTACAAATAACTCTCTCTATCTCTCTATCTCTCTCTCTCTCCCTCCCTCCCTCTCCCTCTCCCTCTCCCTCTCCCTCTCCCCCCTCCCCCCTTTCTCTTGTAAGCATGATTTGTTTTACTGGTGAGACACAGGGACCCGATAGTTCATCACCTCCAGGGATAATTCTAACAGTCAGCCTTATCTGTAAATATACACCTATATACCAGTAGAATCAACTAGACATTAATTATTTATGTAGACCCAATTGTGGACAACATTAAAGTATAAACTAACTAGATTTTTAAACTTTCTTCAAATGTTCTTTTTTAATGGTTCTCAATAATAGGTAATACATTTGACCTTGATTTTAATATACAAGTAGTTCTCAATTTGCGACCAGTGTCTTAGCAACTATTTGAAGTTAATCCATACACACACCCAAAGCTACCTGTAACCCAGATTTGAAGTTCCAAAATGGTACCTACCCACAATCATTTAACTGTATGTTTTTTTTTTCTTCAAGAAACTATTTTAATTCCCCACTAAGCAGCTAGAGAAGCACTCAAAAAGTACCAAGGAAAGGGATGCCAGACAAGCTTTGTTCTTGTTTTCCTGGGGGTAAATGGTAAACCATTCTTCAGATGTTTCAGCAAACAGAAAATAATAAGTATCATTCAACTACTTCAATATTGGTAGCTTCTTCAGATCACCAATAGAGTAAATGAAAGGGGTTCTGCTGTACTTCCTTTTTTTTAAATTCAGAACATAAAAGCTGATTCAAGAGGTTGAAGGCAGGAAAAGAAGTAATGGATGAATTACTTAATTATCAAGGAGAGATCCAACCTCAAACTAAGGAGAAATTTCCTGACAATTAATCAATGGAAAGACTTGCTTGCAGAAGTTGTGGATGCTCAACAATGGAGCCCAGTTCATTACACAGCTGCTGAAGGTGAACCCATAAACTTTTCAGGAGAGATGGAGATACTTTCCAGGTCTTCTCACATCCCCTCCAGACTCTGCCAACTGGGCCTCAGATTGGACACCTAAAATGAAAGTTGTTTGGTGAACATTCCTGTATACAAAAATTAAAATGGAAAAAGCTGAATACCAAGGAAAGAATTACCTCTGAACAGAGCTAGTAAGGACACCATGATTAACCAAATGATCATTTCTAACGAATGGAAGGGAACTGATAGTATATAATTTTGGAAAGTGCACCAACTTTTTGTTGATGGGTGGAGCCTTTAAAGGGGAAATTGTGCCCTGATTTACATATTGATTGGAATAAAAGAACCTCTCAGTGCATTCAATTTTTTTTGGGAGAGACCTAACGTGTGACTTTCAAATAATGCTCAATTCCTAAGAAAAGTATTGCCAGACGTGCTTTGTTCTTGTTTTCCTGGGAGTAAATAGTTGTTCATATGTTTTAGGGGAAAAAAAACTTGGGTCATAAATGTTAAGTATCCTTCAACGACTTCAATATCAGTGGCTTCTCCATGTCACCAATAGAGAAAATGAAAGTAATTCTGCTGTACTTTTCTGCATGGAGAGCTAACTTCCTTTCTTTTTAATTCAGGGCATGGAAGCTGACTCAACTTGGATGCCAGCCATGACCTATAAGGGATTTTTGTCAGGCTTCACCATAGCTTCCTTTCACTGTGACTGTCTAGCACAGTAATACACAGCAGTGTCCTCTAGTTTCAGGCTGTTCATTTGGAGATAAAGCATGATGGAAGCATCTTGGTGGGAGATGGTGAAACGGCCTTTCACTGAATTGGCTTAATATTGGATGCTCCCATCTCCATCATTCTCTATACAGACAACCCATTCCAGTCCTTTTCCTGGAGCCTGTCTCACCCAGCTCATCTCATAGCTGTTGAAGGTGAATCCAGAGGCTTGGCAGGAGAGGCGGAGAGACTCCCCAGGCCTTCCCACCTCCCCTTCAGATTCCCCCAGCTGGACCTCCATTTGCACATCTGGAAAGGAAATATTGATATGTACATTTTAGTATCCAGCATAATGCAGTCCATTTACCTCAAGCATATAGTTAGCTTCCATCACTTTATGGAAGATCTATGACCTTTGATGACTGCTAAAATGGAGACTAATTGAAGCAAAAATATCATTTTTCTTTCTCAGTGGAGAAGTTCCAGGCAGACTGGCTTTTGCTCTCCAGCCACAAGTTGAGGAGGATGGGAGATGATGTAACATAAAGAGGAAGGTCAGCCCCGTATTTACATACACTTCAGGATAAAAGGGAGCCAGGGTTGGCTTATAATACCACCAAAAGCTTTTGAAAATTCTGAAAGGGTATATAAAGGTTGTGCTCACCATATACTGTAGAATAGAATAGAATCAAAGAGTTGGAAGGGACCTTGGAGGTCTTCTAGTCCAACCCCCTGCTTAGGCAGGAAAGCCAACACCACTTCAGACAAATGGTTATCCAATCTCTTCTTAAAAGCTTCCACTGTTGGAGCATTTGCAACTTCTGGAGGCAAGTTATTCCACTGATTAATTGTTCAGGAAGTTTATCTATTAATGTAATTTTATGAGAGGTTCCCTTCCCCCATTTTTTTAAAAGACCAGTCTGTCCTATTCCTACTTTGGAAATTTCTATCTAATTTGATTTAATATTCAGTGCCTCATCAGAATACTGCTTTTTACTTTTTTTAATACCTGTGTATTAGAATGTATTTCATACTCTATCATGTATGCATAATGTTTTTATATTAATGTCCTTTACTTTGCACTTCGTTTTTCTGGCTATTTTAGACTCAGCGATCAACATGAAATCATTCAAGTGGGTACTATATAAAAAATGGTACACAAAGGACTTGAACAACTTCCATTAGTGAATTAAGCTAAAATACAATGAAATATGAAATAAAAAAATAATACTTTGCAATACTACCTCCACATCCTATTTATTTCTACAGGTTTGTTCTGCTGTATCTGACTGAAGTAAGATGTGAAATTAATGCAAATAACTTTATAAAGTTGAAATTCATTTTCTGTTCTGGCTTCATTATTAAATTCCCAGTGGAATATTTAAACAAAGAGCAGGAGGGGAAACAAATGAGGGATGTCCACTGTGGATGCAAAATATTAATCACTCTCAATAGAATAGGCTGAAGTCAGGGAAAGAAGCCATGGATGAATACTGATCAAGGAGAGATCCAACCTGTAACAAAGGAGAAATTTCTTGACAGAACAATTAATCAGTGGAAAGTCTTTCTTCTAGAAATTGTGGGTGCTACAACAGTAGAGCTTTTAAAGAAGAGATTGGATAGCCATTTTTTTGGAAATGGTATAGAGTTTCTTCCTTAAGCAGGGGGTTGGACTAGAAGACCTCCAAAGACCCTTCCCACTTTTTATTCTATCAGAAGAAATACCAATAAAAAATATATTAGTAAACACTGTAAAACGTAAAAGAGATAGTAATTATATACTCTCAATAAAATGTATTTGTGGAGAGGGCGGAGCTGACGTTGCGACGATACAGCATGCAATCTCAGAGGTCTGAGACTGCAGCCGATATCTTTGCCTCTGGACAGTCCCAACGGACCTAAACCATCCCAAAGAGACAGTGATAGTGAAGGGCGCATCCTGTAGATCCCAGGGATATTGCAAAGTCCCTGGTTGATCCAGGAGAAGCCCTTCTTGCTGGCTACAGAGAGGCAGCCATTAAAGCTGCTGAAGTTGGGACAGCTCCGGAACGGAAGAGAGTGGAAAGAAAAAGTGTGTCAGTTTGGTGAGAACTTTTTTTTATCATTATTCTAAGACTTAAAGGGACACCCTAAGGAAAAGAAAAAATCTGTAAAAGTTTTGACAGAACGGAATAAGCGGCGGTTTTTAAACGGAAACCTCAAAATAAGGCTTGGTTTTTTATTTTTATTTTTTTCTTATTACTGGACTTCTATCGCGATTTAACATTTGCTAACTGGACTGGCTTCTTTCTTATTTACATCTATTTTTTCTTCTCTTTTTTGACTTTGCAATATTTTAGGTTAGAGGCTCCCTTTAGTTACTTTTCTTTTTTTATATACACTTTTGCTTTTTTTTTAACTTCTATTACGTTTTGCCTGGGAAAGGAAGGGGAAAGTGAGAGTGAAGAAACTTTGTAACACTGCCAACTTGAGGCTTGAAAATATCTTAGACGAAGCTGAGAAAGCTGAGAAAGAAAGATCAGAGACTCCCTTTCAAGGACATTGCAATGTGATAAGATAGAGGGAAGAGCACGGGAGAGTGTTATTGCAGGTGTTCTTCTGGATTTCTATCAACAATTGAAGCTTGGTTTTGAAGTTTGTGGAGAAGAGAGTTATAATAAGAGCCTTGGATGATTAAATGAAGTGCAGTGTGCTCTTTTTATTTTTTTTTAAGTTGTGCTACCCCTCCTTACCAGCTTTACTGTACTTCTTTTTCTTTTTTTTTTTTTTAAAAAAGTCTTTATTTTTGTAATATTTCTATTTTTGCCTTTTATTTTAAAGGGAAAGCCTCAAAAATTTTCTTTTTCTTTTTTCCCCCTTCTTCTCTGGGATTTTTTGCTTTTTCCATCCATACTTTTGGTTCATTTTTATGTTTTTATTTTTCTGTTTTTGAGACCTTTTAATTGGATTAAGGTGGTGAAGAACCTGAAGAATTTCTTTTTTTCTCTTTTTCTTCTTTTGTTTTCCTTTCCTTTTCACTTAATTATTGATTGGATTAAGGCTTAGAAGAACCTGAAGGAATTTTCTTTCCTTTTTTTTTTTTATTATTATTGGGCTTTTTTCCTTCTACCATTTTTATTTTTTATCTTGTATTATAATTGGCTACTTCATAATTGGATTAAGGTTCAGAAGAATCTGAAGATCTTCAATTGTTTAAAATGAGCAGGATATTTATAGCTTCTGGCCCCTCAACTTCTACTTCTGCCTCCCCATCTGGAGGACAATGTTCAATCCAGACAATGTTGAAGCAAGATAAAGAACAAGAAAAAGTGACCTTACAGATGATTATGCAAGGAATCCAAGACCTTAAAACAAAATCAGACACTATTGAAAAGAGAATAGAGAATATTGAACAAAGAACAGAGAAAACTGATGAAAAAGTGGAGAATATTCAACAAATGATGGTGAAGTATGATGAGAGATTCCAAAAAAATGAAGAAGATAAACAAATAGACAAAAAGATTGGAGACATTGATACTAGATTAACAGTGGTTGAACAAAATAAAAGTGGCATGCTGAAATGGGAGATGGACAGATCAGAATTTTATCTCAGATTTCAAAACATAGAGGAAGAAAAAGGACAAAATCTAGCTGAGATAATGATAGAAATATTGGCTGAAGCTTTGGAAATAACAGAAGAGAAGATGATGGATGGAGTAGATGAAGTATATCGAGTTTTTACAAGATACGCATTGAGAAATAACCTACCAAGAGAAGTTCATATCAGATTTACAAAAAAAGCTATTAAAGCACAAATATTGCAAGTGGCAAGAGAGAAAACGCTGAAATATAAGGGCAAGGAGATTGTGGTTTTAAAACAAATACCCAGAAAAGTGAGAGAGATAAGAAGAGAATACCGATTTTTAACTAAAATGTTACTGAAAAAAGAGGTGAACTACTGATGGCTCTTTCCAGAAGGATTAATGTTTACATGGCAAGAACAGAGACATAGAATTGATTCAATTGAGAAAGCAGAATTATTCTACGCAGAATTCTTTGGAAAGAGAGATGATGAAGCAGAAAAAGAGGTCTCATTAATTGAATTTCAAGAGGACCAAATGGAGACTGAAAAAGAAGAAGGTGCAGTAGGTGGACAGGTGGAAACTAAAGAACAATGTGAACCAAGATCCACGAGAGCTACTAAACCTAACTACAAAGTATAATCATGGAAGAGAAAAAACTGATTACAATGAATATAAATGGACTTAATTTGGCTGTTAAAAGAAGGAAAAATTTTCATAATTTAGAGAAATTAAAATTTGATATAATTTGTCTACAAGAAGTACACATTAAAAAACAATATGAACAATTGTTGGTCCAGTCAAAATTAGGGAAAATATTTACATCTTTGACTCAATGTAAGAAAAGAGGAGTGGTTTTATATATTAAAGAGACCATCTCAGCAAAATTGATTCATGCTGATGAAGATGGAAGAGTATTAATGGTGGAAATAATGGATAATAATACGAAAACACTCCTGATTGCAATTTATGCTCCGAATGATAAACAAGAAGAATTCTATAAAAAATTACATATGAAAATAATTGAACTGGACTATGTTAATATAGTTATGATGGGAGATTTCAATGGAATTGTAGACAACAAATTGGATTATACAGCAACAATAACAAAAAAAAATAGAAAGACGCTTCCTAAATCCTTTTTTAAAATGACAGATGAAATAAACTTAAAAGATATATGGAGAGAAAGAAATGCTAAAACCAAACAATATACTTTTTACTCAAATAGACATTTATCATGGTCTAGAATAGATATGATTTGGATTTCAACAGAACTAATATCTAATATTCAAGAAATAAATATTGAAATAAGTACTTGGGCAGACCACAATCCATTGACAATCAAATGGAAAGGACAAAAAAGAAGATCGAGATGGATGTTAAATAATACTATTTTAAAGGAAAAAACTTCACACAGCAGATGGAGAAAGAATTGGCCTTTTTCTTTAGAGAAAATAAAAAAGAAGATACTTCAATTCAGAATGTTTGGGACGCAATGAAGGCATATGCCAGAGGCTTGATAATAGACTATACAAGGAAAAGGAACATCAGGAAAAGGCAAGCCACTAAAGTTTTAGAAGATGAGCATAAAAGACTTGAAAAAGAACTACAGAAAATGCCACAGAAAAAAGACATTAAACTAAAATTGGACATAATTAAACATAAAATGGGTCAAATAGAGAAAGAAGAATTAGCACAGAAAATTAGAAGTGCTAAACAGAACTACTTTGAAGATGCAAACAAACCAGGTAAATGGTTAGCATACAAATTGAGAAAGGAGAAAGAATCAAGGAAAATATTGCAGTTAATAGATGATCAAGGTCAAGTTTGCTATGGCAATAAAGAGAAAAAGGAAATTATTCGAGACTTCTATGGGCAACTATATAAGCAAGAGAATATTGATGAGGAAAGAGTCAAACAGTACTTACAGAATGCTAATCTATCTAAGATACCTAAAGAGACTGAAAAAATGTTAGAAAGCAATATAACAATGATGGAATTAACTGAAGCACTTAAGAAGCAAAACAATGGAAAGGCACCAGGTCCAGATGGACTTCCGGCAGAAGTTTATAAAACATTACAAGAATTGCTGTGCCTTCCACTGCTAGAAGTCATGAATGAAGTTATGTCAAAGAAGAAGATACCTAAAACATGGTCAGAAGCCTATATTACACTTATTCCAAAAGAAGAGGCTGATCCATTGCAAATTAAGAATTATAGACCTATTTCTTTACTAAATGCAGATTATAAAATTTTCACTTCAATATTGGCAGAAAGACTTAAAAAATACTTAAATAACTTTATTCATCCTGATCAAAATGGATTTCTGCCAAAGAGACAAATCAAAGATAATATGAGAGTAATTTTGGACACTTTGGAATATTATGAGGCACACCCCGAAAAGCAAATGCCTTTGATATTTTTAGATGCACAAAAGGCATTTGATAATGTGAATTGGAGATTCATGTTATTATCATTGTAACAGATGGGTTTTGCCAGAAAATTCATTCAAGCAATAGAAGCCATATACCATAAGCAAACGGCAAAGGTAATGATAGAGGGAGAATTGACAGATTCCATCAATATAAGAAAAGGTACAAGACAAGGATGCCCACTATCACCTTTGCTATTTGTATTAACTTTGGAAGTGTTGAATAGAAATATTAGAGATGATAAGAGTATAAAAGGAATGAAAATTTAAAAAGAAGAATTTAAATTGCAAGCCTTTGCGGACGATTTGGCTTTCATTTTAGAAGATCCTTTAGAAACAGCACCAAAATTATTGGAAAAAATAGAGGCATATGGTAAGGTGGCTGGTTTGAAAATAAATAAAGATAAAACAAAGATCTTGACAAAGAATATACTACTAAGACAAAAAGAAGAACTGGCAGACCTATTGAAAATTCAAGTCACGAACAAGGTCAAGTATTTGGGGATACATTTGACAGCAAGATGTAGTACATTAAAAGAGAACAATTACATTAAACTTAAACAACAGATAGCGTTAGATTTGATGAAATGGGAAAATCTACAATTGTCACTAATAGGGAGAATCTCAACAATCAAGATGAATATCTTACCCAGAATTTTATACCTGTTTCAAACAATACCAATTAGGCTTGGAAAGGACTATTTTGAAGATTTAAATAAAATTGTCTTGAAATATATATGGCAAGGTAAGAAAGTGAGAATAAAGTTAAAACTTTTGCAAGACGCTAGAATTAGAGGAGGTTTGCCTAATTAGTTTGGTTTGCCTAATTAGGAGTTGTACTACCAAGCTACAAATTTGATGTGGGTTAAGGAATGGATAACATTAAGAAATACTAGATTGTTGGCATTAGAAGGACATGATTTGCTGTTGGGGTGGCATGCTTTTTTATGGTATAAGGGAACCAAAACACAGGGCTATTTTAGAAGACATCATATACGGGAGTCTTTGTGGTTAAACTGGGAGAAGATTAAAAGACAATGCTATTTGAAAATTCCAGTCTGGTTTTCGACTATTGAAGCATTTTCCTATCCTATAATATATAAGAAGGAACAAACAGTTAGATATGGGGAAATATTGGATGAAAAGGGTGAACTTAAATCGATGCAAAATTTAGAGGAACAAGGTATAAAGATGAATTGGTTTTCATATGTGCAAATACATTCAAGGTATGATGAAGATCTCAAAACAGAAGGATTTTATGACAAATTGACTGACTTAGATAAGATTTTGACAGGTACTGATGAAAAGGTGATTAAAAAATTGTATGGTTATTTATTGGAAATTAAACTAGAACAAGTTAAAGAAATTCTCAAAGGACCATTATTATTTTTTCCTTCAAGTAACTATTTTAAATCTTCAGTAAGCAACTGAAGAAGCAGGCAAGTTCACAGCTGAAACCACAAATGTTATTTCAGTCATAGTCAAAAATATGACCTGTGTTTTATGCCTTCTTGTGACATCCATTTGCAGACATGGAATGCAGTTGGATTTGTCTCTAGACGTGGTGAAGAAACAGGGGTGGGATTCAATTTTTTTAACAACTGGTTCTGTGGGCGTGGCTTGGTGGTCATGTGACTGGGTGGACATGGCTTGGTGATCATGTTATTGGCTGGGTGTGGCCAACTCAATATCACTCACATCGAGGCATGCATCTCCTCGCCTGGCCTCTCATGACTGTGGGGATGCTGCAACAGTCATAAGTGTGAAAAATGTTCATAAGTCACTTTTTTCAGTGCCATTGTAACTTTGAATGGTCACTCCACACAAACAAAGTACCAGCAAAGGAGGGGAAAAATCTCCAGAGAAGTTCCTGAGACAGGAAGTCTAGTACTGCCAAGAATGTAATAAGGGTTAACGGGGAGGCAGTTTCTGTAAGCAACACCAGAATGTTTCCTTTCTGCCTTCCTTACAGGATTAGGCCAATAATTTCTTCTAACAACTGGTTCTCTGAACTGCTTAGAATGTTAAAAACCGGTTCAAGCAAATAGGTGTAAACTGGGGGAATCCCACTCCTGTGAACAACCCATTCATGGATTCAGCACAGACTTATTTACTGGCATCATATAATTTGATCACCTGCTCCTAAATTCAAAGACTCAAATATAACTTTCTGTGACTGAAGCTTTAGTGCAATTGTGGCTAAGCAATATCCTGGTAGAATGAGAAACAGGAATAAAGCCAAAACCAATATAGGTTGGACTACATTTAAGAAGGAGAGACAGAGGGAATACTTCTTTGGTTTGCAGAAAGAACTTCCCAATTTTTCAAGGAAAAACTGAGGAAAATAACATTCAGTGTGGTATTACAGAGAGGACTGCCCTCTAGTGATAAGTAGATGGAGTATTGATAGCAAATTCAATTTCACTTCCAGACACATGAGACTGGGGATTGAGCCTTGATTGAACTCAATTACTGGCGTAACTCGGGGACCACTGGTACATATCATATGATTCTGGCTTTAATACTATAACTGCCTAAAGTCAAAGATGCAACACCAATAACTTTTTATTTTGTTCATCAACCAGCATACATGAAAAAAGTAAATGGGATATAAGGGATTTTTTATTTGTTTGCTGTACACATTGAAGCTTGACATTGAAGAAGTTTCGAGAACTCTTGGGAATTAAATTCTCTAAGGGCCATTTTTTTCTTCTTCAAGGAACTATTTTAATTCCCCAGTAAGAAACTGAAAAAACGTCAAGTTCACAGCTGAAACCACAGATTTTATTTCAGTCAAGGTCAAAAATAGTAGGTGTTTTGCACCACCTTCTGATTTCCCTTTGCAAATACAGAAGGCAGTTTGATTTGTCTCTGAAGATGGTAAAGAACCTTTTCATGGATTCTGTATAGCCCCTTCCCTAGAGCCTGTCGTAGCTGAGTCACAACTCGTTCTTTCTAGCTCTGTGAACCATTTACTTGTGAGTGTAAACACAGAGGTACTCTTCATCTTCAATTCAAAAAGGGAATATCTCTTTGGGCTCTATTTTCCCTAATTTGTATATTTTTATTTAAAATATTCCATTGAATATTGGATCCATGAAATATTCTTCCACTACGATGCAGATCCCTCACCTAATCCTCAGTTCAAAGATTCAAATTTATCTTTCTGAGACTGAATCCTCTTGGAGATCTGCTCTGAGGGAGGGAAGATTCTTGCCTGCCTTCAGATTCACTTCCTCTCACTGTGTCTCTCCCACAGTAATAGACTGCTGTGTCCTCTGGTTTAAAGCTGTTCATTTGCAGGTAAAACTGGCTTTTGGCATTGTCCCTGGAGATGGTGAATCACCCCTTCACTTTGTCTGAGTAGTAACTAGAGGTTGAAGCAACCCATTCCAGTCCTTTCCCTGGGGCCTGTCTCACCCAGCCCATGTTGTAGCCACCAAAGGTGTATCCAGAACCTTGGCAGGAGAGTTGGAGGGACCCTCCAGGTCTTCTCACATCCCCTCCAGATTCCTGCAACTGGACCTCAGATTGGTCACCTAAAATGAAATTTGTTTTAGCAAACACTCCTTTAAAATGGAAAAGGCTTAATACAGAGGATAGAATAACCTCTGAGGACAGCTAGTACGGACACCACATTTAGTCACAGGATCATTGCTGCTCCCTCTAATGAATGGAGTGGAACTGATTGTTGAGATGTTTGGAAAGTTCACAAACTTTGTGTCTTTGGGTGTAGCCTGAAAAGGGGAACCATGCAGCTCCTTTAAAGGCGAAATTGTGCCCTGATTTACATATTGATTGGGATAAATGTGCCTCTCAGTGCATTCACTTAGATATATTTTTTTGGACAGACCTTACATGTGTGACTCTCAAATAATGCTCCATTCCTAAGAAAAATGTTGCCAGACATGCTTTGTTCTTGTTTTCCTATGAGTAAACAGTAAACAGTTTTTCATTTGTTTCAGCAAACAAAAACTGATCAGAAAATTATCAGTATAACTCAACTACTTCAATATTTGTGAACTCTCCAGATCACTAGCAGAGAAAATGAAAGAGATTCTGCTCTATTTTGCTGCATGGAGATGTAACTTCCCCTGTTTAATTGAGGCTATGAAAGCTGACTCAACTTGGACACCAGCCATGAGCTATAAGGGATTTTGTCAGGCTGCACCATAGCTTCCTCTCACTGTGACTCTCTAGCACAGTAATACACAGCGGTGACCTCTGGTTTCAGGCTGTTCATTTGGAGATAAAGCATGCTGGAGGCATCTCGGTGGGAGATGGTGAAACGGCCTTTCACAGAGTTAGCATAGTATTGGTTGCTCCCATCATCATTTATCCAGGCAACCCATTCCAGTCCTTTTCCTGGAGCCTGTCTCACCCAGCACATCTCATAGCTGCTGAAGGTGAAGCCTGAAGCTTGGCAGGAGAGGTGGAGAGACTCCCCAGGCCTTCTCACATCCCCTCCAGATTCCACCAGCTGGACCTCCATTTGCACATCTGGAAATATTGATATGTACATTTTAGTATTCAGCATGGTGAAGTCCATTCACCTCAAACATATATTCTTATAGTATCCATCTCTGTATGGAAAAACTATTACCTTTGATGACTGCTAAAATGGAGACTAGTTGGAGCAGATATATCATTTTTCTTTCTCAGTGGAGAAGTTCCAGGCAGACTGGCTTTTGCTCTCCAACCACAGATTGAGGAGGATGGGAGATGATGTCATATATAGAGGAAGGTCAACTCCCTATTTACATACACTTCAGGATAAAAGGAAGCCAGGGTTGGCTTATAACACCACCAAAAGCTTTTGAAAATTCTGAAAGGGTATATAAAGGTTGTGCTCACCATATACTGTAGAATAGAATAGAATCACAGAGTTGGAAGGGACCGTGGAGATCTTCTAGTCCAACCCCCTGCTTAGGCAGGAAAGCCAACACCACTTCAGACAAATGGTTATCCAATCTCTTCTTAAAAGCTTCCAGTGTTGGAGCATTTGCAACTTCTGGAGGCAAGTTGTTCCACTTATTAATTGTTCAAGAAGTTTATCTATTAATGTAATTTAATGTCAGGTTCCCTCCCCCCATTTTTTTAAAGACCAGTGTGTCCTATTTCTTTAAATGGTTCAATGGACTTTGGAAATTTCCATTTAATTTGATTTACTGTTCATTGCCTCATAAGAACACCGCTTTTTAATGTTTTCTAATCCCCATGTATTAGAATGTATTTCACACTCTATCATGTATACACAATGTTTTTATAATAATGTCCTTTATTTTATTGAAAAAGCACAAAAATTTGGTATTGTTGTTTTATATCAGACCCAGCGATCAACATGGGTACTATATAAAAAATGGTACACAAAGGACTTCAACAACTTCCATTAGTGGATTAAGCTAAAATACAATGAATTATGAAATAAAAAATCAATACTTTGAAATACTACCTCCATATCCTATTTATTTCTACAGGTTTATTCTGCTGTATCTGACTGAATTAAGATGTGAAATGAATGCAAATAACTTTATTAAGTTGAAATTTATTTTCTGTTCCAGTTTCGTTATTAAATTTCCAGGGGATATTTGAAAAGGGGGGAAGAAGTGGAAAGTCATTTGAACAAATGAGGGATATCTACTATGGATGCAAAATATAAATCACTCTCAGTAGAAGAGGCTGAAGGCAGGAAAAGAAGTAATGGATGAATATTGATCAAGGAGAGATCCAACCTCGAACTAAGGAGAAATTTCCTGACAGAACAATTAATCAATGGAAAGACTTGCTTGCCGAAGTTGTGGATGCTCCAACTGTGTCGCCCAATTCATTACACAGCTGCTAAAAGTGAACCCATAAGCTTGGCAGGAGAGACGGAGAGACTTTCCAGGTCTTCTCACATCCCCTCCAGACTCTGCCAACTGGGCCTCAGAATGGACACCTAAAATGAATACAAAAATGTATACAAAAATTAAAATAGAAAAAGCTGAATACCAAGGAAAGAATTACCTCTGAGCACACCTAGTAAGGACACCATGATTAACCACAGGATCATTTCTAATGAATGGAAGGGAACTGATAGTATATAATTTTGGAAAGTGCACCAACTATTTATTTATTTATTTATTTATTTATTTATTTATTTATTTATTTATTTATTTATTTATTTATTTATTTATTTATTTATTTATTTATTTGTCAATTGCTTATAAGATACAGGTATAAGAATAAACATAGTTTTGAATACATGAGATAGATACTTATAAGAAAAATAAAAAGAAACAAAAGGACGGGGATGGTAGGCATGATTGGTGCGCTTATGCATGCCCCCTACAGGCCTCTTAGGAAAGGGGTGAGGTCAATAGTAGACAGTCTAAGGTTAAAGTTTTTGGGGTTTCTGGAAGAAACCACAGAGTCAGGTAGAGTATTCCAAACATTGACCACTCTGTTGCTGAAGTCGTATTTCCTGCAATCAAGTTTGGTGTGGTTAACCTTGAGTTTGTATCTATTGTGTGCTCTTGTATTGTTATGATTGAAGCTGAAGTATTCATTTTCTGGTAGGACATTGCAATGTATTATTTTATATACTATATTTAGGTCGGACTGAAGGCGACGTAGTTGTAGGTTTTCTATGCCTAGAGTTTCAATTCTGGTGGCATAAGGTATTCTGCAATGAGTAGAGGAGCAGAGAATTCTTCCTGTGAAATATTTCTGGACTTTTTCAATTGTGTTAATATCAGATACATGATATGGGTTTCAGACTGATGAGCTGTATTCAAGTATAGGTCTAGTAAATGTTTTGTATGCTCTAGTTAGTAGTGTGATATTACCACAGAAGAAGCTACGTAGGATTAGATTAACAACTCTTAATGCCTTTTTGGCTATGTAGTTACAGTGGGCTCTAGCACTTAGATCATTAGAGATGATTACTCCAAGGTCCTTGACAGAGTTTGGATCCTCAAAAAGGTCTTGACTATTTAGCTTGTATTTTATTTTCTGATTTTTTTTGCTGATTTTTTGGTGATGTGTGTAGCTTTTAAAGGGGAAATTGTGCCCTGATTTACCTATTGATTGGAATAAAAGAACCTCTCAGTGCATTCAATTTTTGGGAGAGACTTAACATGTGTGACTTTCACATAAGTAGAAAGTAAAAAAAAAAAAAACACAAGCCTTCACTGTAAATAGAAGAAGTCTGAGCCTAGATATAAATGTAATACTAAAGATGTTTTATTGATGTACTGCAGTTTGAAGGCTCACAATTAAGTTCTTGAAACAAGTTTCATGACTTTCTCTTCCCATGATGCCTTAAAAGACTTTCAGAGAGATAGAATTGTGACAGGGTTTGATTATAGGGATGTCCAAGTGTTTTATTAATTGCTTTTCTCTCTCTCAATACCTTGGAAGGAACAAGTTAAAAATCACATCATGGCTTAGTGGTTTCCTGGTTGAACAAGAATAGTGACTGCATCCTGAAAGTCAATTCAGTTGGAGCCACATTGAGAAAAGGAGCATTGGAGTGAATTCTTTTTTGATTTGCAGAGAAAACTGTGCAAGCAGGGACTGGGGAAATTATGTTTAGTGGCGTTTTGCAGACAACTTTGCCCTCTAATGTAAAACAGGTGGAGGAGCAATAACAGGATTAATTTTTGCTTGTATTCTAATGAGTCAGGGAGAGATGATTGAGTTACAGGTGATTTGCACAAGTTTCCTTAAAAAAAAGATGATTATATAGGCAAAGCTTGAAAGATGCATTTGCATGAACTGGGTATGAACCAGTCAACTGCTGAATCAGCAATTCTATATCAAGCAGCTTATTTCAAATCTCTCCCCTATAATCTGCCAGATGTATACCCCAAATATCTATAGAGATTCCCAGTCTTTCAGGTCATAGTTGTCCCAAAGGTACTTTTTCAAGAGGCAACTGGACCTTCTTGTTTTTCTTTGAAGACATTTTGCTTCTCATCCAAGAAATTTCTTTGGCTCTGACTGGATAGTGAGGAATGGAAGGATTGATCCTCCTTACAGATAGTTGGTCATTTGCATTCTTTTAGTGAATAATAGAGGCCACCTGGACATTTATCTGTGTCCTCAGAGTTACCTGCATGGTGCAATTGGGTGTGGATCCTTGTTGAAACAGGACTGTGTTGCAGACTGGAGATATATGATATTGTACCCTGACAACGCCCCCACCACCACCACCCCGGTTGAGAGAGGGCTGTTCAAATGTGGTTTCTTTTTTTCCCAAAAGACAACTTTATTGTGGGAGTTTTCTTTGGGTGTGGGTGGGAACATTTTGATTCTCATCCAAGAAAGCTCAGGTGCTTTTTGGAAAAAAAACAACTGCCTTTGGGACAGCCCTGGCTTTTATGAATTAACATGAACATACCTAGAATGTTGGAAGGAACTGGGTATGCTTAGTGAAAGAAGGACTAGGGGTGATATGATAGCAGTGTCCCAATATTAGAGGGCTGCCACAAAGAAGAGGGAGTCAACCTATTTTCCAAAGCATCAGAAGGCAAGGCAAGATGTGTGGATGGAAATTAATCAAGAAGTGAACCAACCAATGAGAAATTTATTGACAGTGAGTTGTGGGTGAACCATTACTGAATATTTTAAAAAGAGATTTGACAGCCATTGGTCCAGAATAGTATAGGCTCTCTTGCTTGTGTCTGGGGTTGGATTAGAAGGCCTCCAAGGAACCTTCCATCACTGCTATTCTTTGATTGGTATGACTGAGAATCTCCAAAGATATTCTGCTAGAACTATGCTTTTCAAAATTTTAATCCAGATGTTAAAAAATAAAGTGCACAAACAAATGCATCGATAAAAGGAAAAAGACCCCTTAAAACTTCTGCATAAGAGTCAAAGTGTAGATAGAGTACATCTGAATGAACCCTTGATTAGGCAAATATTCTTGTGGTCGGCTTATTTTAACCAATATTGCTCAACAATTTCATGAGTGAAAAACCGCATAAGAGATTTTGTGTTTGGTTCAAGAATGCAGTCCTTTACTCAAAATACAGCCTAAGTAACAGCAATATATATCTGAGTGGACCTCAAAAGGAAATAGGCAGAGATGGTATTCAGCAGGCTCTAAAAGTTCTGGAAAATTGGTAGCAGAAATTTTGGGTAGTTCGGAGAATTGGCAAATACCACCTCTGACTGGCCCTGCTCCCATCTATTTTCTGCCTCCCAAGTCCTAGCGGATCATCTGGGTCTTCTTTTGTTGCCCTACAGAGGAGAACAAAGCTGGAAAGCAGGTTAGTGGCTTGGGGAGGGAATGGTGATTTTACAGTATCCTTCCCCTGCCACGCCCAGCAAGAACCAGTAGTAATTTTTCTTTTTTTAATCCCACCACTGTCAATATAATGGTCTTTTTTCTTAGAGGGGCAAAAGGGATTTCTCATTTCTGCAGTGAATTTCTTTTCATGTGAGATAGTTTTTGGTGGGCTTCCTCTCATTGTGTTCCCTAGTGCAATAATAGACTGCCATGTCTTCAGCTTTGAGGCTATTCATCTGCAGATACAGCTGGCTTTTGGCATTGTCCCTGGAGGTGATGAAGCGGCCCTTCACTTTGTCTGAGTAGTAAATACTAATTGAACTTGGATTTATATATGAAACCCATTTCAGGCTTTCTCCAGAAGTTTGTCTCACCTAGTCCATGTAGGAGTTACTGAAGGTGAATCCAGAGGCTTTTCAGGAGAGACAGAGGGACTCCCTAGGCCTTCTCACATCCCCTCCAGACTCCACCAACTGGACTTGAGATTGGACACCTGGAAAGAAAGGCATTTAACTCACACCTGTTGCACATCTTCCTTGCAAACAAATAGAATCAAAATAGAGAATATATCTGAATGGAAGGAAAAAGTACCTCTGAGGGCTCTTAGCAATGTTACCAAAGATAGCCACATGATCATTTCTGCTGACTGCAATGACAAGAGAGAAAATGAGTGGAAAGCCTTAGAAGATGGATCATATTTAAAGACAAAGTCCTCCCTTTCTGTTCTGGCTTGATTATTAAATTCCCAGGGGATATTTGAAAAGGGGGAGAAGTGGAAAGTCATTTGAACAAATGAGGGATATCTACTATGGATGCAAAATATTAATCACTCTCAATAGAATAGGCTGAAATCAGGGAAAGAAGCCATGGATGAATATTGATCAAGGAGAGATCCAACCTGTAACTAAGGGGAAATTTCCTGACAGAACAATTAATCAGTGGAAAGGTTTTCTTCTAGAAATTGTGGGTGCTCCAACAGTAGAGCTTTTAAAGAAGAGATTGGACAGCCATTTTTTTGGAAATGGTATAGAGTTTCTTCCTTGAGCAGGGGGTTGATCTAGAAGACCTCCAAAGACCCTTCCCACTTTTTATTCTATCAGAAGAAATACCAATAAAAATATATATTAGTAAAAACTGTAAAATGTAAAAGAGGTAGTAATTATATACTCGCAATAAGATGTATTTGTAAATATGTCACCAATACTGATAACAAACAAGGAACCATAGACTGTCGATAATAGAATTGCTCGTTTTTTTAATTTTTTTTCTTTTTCTTTCTGTGTGTTGTGTATGTGTTTGATTGACATTTTAGTTGTATAATTAATAAATTTTGTTTTTTAAAAAAGAAGAAGAAATACCAAGGGATCAACTTTTGAAGATTCAAGTTAAAATTCTTGAAGCAATTTGTATGACTTTCTCTTTTCCCTAATTTATATATTTTATATAAAATATTCCATTGAATATTGGATCCATGGAATATTCTTCCGCTATGATGCAGATCCATCACCTACTCCTCGGTTCAAAGATTAAAATTTATCTTTCTGAGACTGAATCCACTTGAAGGTTCTTGCCTGCCTTCAGATTCACTTCCTCTCACTGTGTCTCTCCCAGAGTAATAGATTGCTGTGTCCTCTGGTTTGAGGCTGTTCATTTGCAGATACAGCTAGCTTTTGGCATTGTCCCTAGAGATGGTGAAGTGCCCTTCACTTTGTCAGAGTAGAGAATAACACTAGAATTGTAGCTTATGTATGACACCCATTCTCGTCCTTTCCCTGGAACCTGTCTCACCCAGCCCATGTTGTAGCCACCAAAGTTGTATCCAGAACCTTGGCAGGAGAGATGGAGGGACTCTCCGGGTCTTCTCACATCCCCTCCAGACTCCACCAACTGGACCTCAGATTGGACACCTAAAATGAAAATTCTTTTAGCAAACACTCCTTTACATATGGACAGGACCACGGCCCACTCATCATCAATGGAGAATGAGTGGAAACTGTCCCTACGATCAGATTCCTTGGCATCCATATTTCAGCTGATATTGCCTCGTCCCCTAACACCAAGGCCATAGTGAAGAAGGCTTAGCAGCAGCTGCACTTCCTGCGGGTTCTCAGGAAGAACAATCTGGATAAGAAGCTGTTGCTGGCTTTCTATAAAGCCTCTGTGGAGAGCACTCTGACATATTGTCTGGGTATGTGGTATGCAGGCTCCACAGTTGAGGCCAGGAAATCTGTACAGAGTGTGATCAACACAGCTCAAAAGATCATTGGTTGCCCTCTGCCCTCCCCTGAAGACTTAGCCAGGTCCCGCTGCCAAATCAGAATCAAGGCCATTATAGAAGACCCCTCACACCCTGGAAATTATCTTTTTGACCTGCTGCCATCTGAACGGCGTTTTAGGTCAATAAAATCCCACACCACTAAACTAACAAATAGTTTCTTTTCCTGGGCCATCCGAACCGCAAATAAACACCTCATTAAGATGTGAAAAGATGTGAAATCTCAATATCCCATTCAAATACATAATAACATATTACAGTACAATCCATCTCTTGTGTATTATATTCGGCTAAGCGTTCCAGTCAGTGTTGGATGTATATTTTGTGTATATTCATAGATATTGTATTCTCAAATTGCAAATGGAGACGTGGGTACTCTATCTTTCTTATCTTCATTTTTAAGTGCTTTGGTTTTATTGTGTTGTGAACAGTTGCTGGGGTGCATCCATAGTTTCATTGTACTTGTACAATGACAATAAAGTTCTTGTAATTCTAATTCTAATACTAGAATTAAAATGGAGAAGGCTTCATACAGAGGATAGAATTACCTTTGTGGACAGCTACTATGGACACCACATTTAGTCACAGGATCATTGCTGCTCCCTTTAATGAATGGAGTGGAACTGATTGTTGAGATGTTTGGAAAGTTCACAAACTTTGTGTCTTTGGGTGTAGCCTGAAAAGGGGAACCATGCAGCTCCTTTAAAGGCGAAATTGCGCCCTAATTTACATATTGATTGGGATAAAAGTGCCTCTCAGTGCACTCACTTAGATATTTTTTTTGGACAGACCTAGCATGTGTGACTCTCAAATAATGCTCCATTCCTAAGAAAAGTGTTGCCAGACATGCTTTGTTCTTGTTTTCCTATGAGTAAACAGTAAACAGTTTTTCATTTGTTTCAGCAAACAAAAACTGGGTCAGAAATGATCAGTATAACACAACTCCTTCAATATTTGTGGCTTCTACAGATCACCAGTCGAGAAAATGAAAGAGATACTGCTCTATTTTTCTGCATGGAGATGTAACTTTTCTTCTTTAACAGAGGCCATGAAAGCTGACTCAACTTGGACACCAGCCATGAGCCATAAGGGATTTTGACAGGCTGCACCATAGCTTCCTCTCACTGTGACTCTCTAGCACAGTAATACACAGCGGTGACCTCTGGTTTCAGGCTGTTCATTTGGAGATAAAGCATGCTGGAGGCATCTCGGCGGGAGATGGTGAAACGGCCTTTCACAGAATTAGCATAGTATTGGGTGCTCCCATCTCCATCATTATCTATCCAGGCAGCCCATTCCAGTCCTTTTCCTGGAGCCTGTCTCACCCAGACCATATCATAGCTGCTGAAGGTGAAGCCTGAAGCTTGGCAGGAGAGGTGGAGAGACTCCCCAGGCCTTCTCACATCCCCTCCAGATTCCACCAGCTTGACCTCCATTTGCACATCTGGAAAGGAAATATTGATATGTACATTTTAGTATTCAGCATGTTGGAGTCCATTCACCTCAAACATATATTCTTATAGTATCCATCTCTGTATGGAAGAACTATTACCTTTGATGACTGCTAAAATGGAGACTAGTTGGAGCAAAAATAACATTTTTCTTTCTCAGGGAAGAAGTTCCAGGCAGACTGGCTTTTGCTCTCCAACCACAGATTGAGGAGGATGGGAGATGATGTCATATAAAGAGGAAGGTCAGCCCCATATTTACATACAGTTCAGGATAAAAGAGAAATGGGTTTGGCTGGTAATACCACCAAGAGTTTTTGAAAAACCAAATGGGTATATGAAAATTATGTTCACCATAATGTATGTATTAACTTAATTTTATGAAAAACTCCCCCTTTTTTAAAAGACCAGTTTATTGTATTTCTGTATATGGTTCAATGGACTTTTGAAAGGAATTTTCTATTTAATATAATGTTGTTTCCTGCAGAAACAGTATTTTTATTCATGTATTTAATTTTCATGTAATAGAATGTATTTCTTGCACTATGATGAAGTCATGCAATTTTATATTAATCTCCTTTAATGACTCTTATTGAAGGATTACAAAAACTGGGCATTGATAAGAGCACCTGGTTTTACAAGTTAGGTTTTGTTTTTTGTTTTTAAACAGTTTATTAGTTTTTACAATTAAAAACAACCAACGATACATACACAAATAAACAAGAAAAAAAAGAAGGAAGAGAAGAAAGAAAAGAAAAGATTGAAAAGAAAGAAAAAAGAAAGAAAAAGAGGGAAGAAAAGTTAAAAGCATTCTTATTTTTACAGTTTGCAAGATCTTTTTTCATAACCTTTGATTTATGTCATCTACACACACCTATTCTATACATATATCGCTATCTCCTTAATGATAGGTTAATACTTCCTCTTATGCCTTATGGTATATAATTTATCTTTGATCAATCCAATTATACCAACAATTCCAACTATCATAATATAGTGAAGTATAGGTTTTTAAAGACCACTTTGTCCCACTTCTATATATGGTTCAATGGACTTTTGAAAGGAACTGTCTGTTTATTGTAATGTAATGTTCTTTCCTGCAGAGAATACTATTTTTATTCATCTTTTTAATCATCATATATTAGAATGCATTTCATGCACTATGATAAACACATGCTATTTCTTATATTAATTTCTTTTATTGACTTGTATTGAAGGATTACAAAAAATGGGTATTGATTAGAGCACCTGGCTTTAAAAGTTAAGTTATGCCCCACGATCAACATGGAATCATTCACATGAGCACAATACAAAACAAAAGAAGACAAAAACAAAACAACAGAATTCAGCAACTTCCAAAAGTGCAATAAATCATTAAATAAATAATTATAGTAATAATGAGAAATACACCAAATCTAATTCATAGATTTGTTTTGATGTTTTAGACAATGTGAAATTAACGCAAATAACTTTATTAGGTTGAACATTATTTTTGCTCTGACTTTAGACTTAAATTCTCAGAAGAACATTTAAATAGGGAGAAGAGGGGAAAATCATTTCAACAAATAAGGGATAACTACTGGGGATGCAAAATATTAATTAATCTCAATAAAAGAGTTTCAGAGAAGCTGTTGAGCATGAACGGAAATGTCCAAACGCCATCTTATTTGGTCTAGAGGACATCAATGACAATGATGACATCACAACTGTCCGAAACATCATCAGTGATTATCAAGCATCAACCATCTCCGCTGATGAAATACTTGACATTTCCCGCATTGGCCGAGAGCTCAAAAACAGAGACGGCTCTGTGGCCCCACGCTTGTGCAGGGTCATTTGCAAAAATGAATCAAGCAAACGTAAATTCATTTACACTATAAATTCACTCGCCAAAACCAACACCAACCATAAGAACCTCCGTTGTCGCCCTGACCTAACCATACAGCAACGTGCCCGCTCCCGTGTACTCCGCACTGAACTCAAAAAACGTCTAGACAATGGAGAGAAGGACCTGTACATTGACTACCATGCTGACTGTATCAAAAGTAAGCCACACAACCCGCAACTCAGCTTTAACCCTCAACCACAACCCTACCTCAACCGATCCACCATCACCCAAGACTAGGCATGCACGCCCCTAACTACCTCAATTCCAACTACTGCCGGCCTTAAATGCAAACTACTCAATGCAAGAAGCCTCGTGAATAAAATACCTGAATTTTTCCTCCTACTAAATATGGCTAAATTCGACATTATATTTGTCTGTGAAACATGGCTCAATGCATCTCTCCCTGACTCCATTACCACAGTAAGAGACTATCATGTTTACCGATCAGATCGTGAAATTCGTAGAGGAGGTGGTGTTGCTATCTTCTATAAAAAGTCCTTACATCTAAAAAATATCCAAGTTACCCAGGAGCTTGCTCTTCCTGAGACCATCATCTGTGAACTATCCTTAAATATCACAATTCGATTATTACTATGTTACAGAGCACCTGATTATGACATCGAACATGTAAACAAGCTAAATACATTACTAACATGGGCTGCATCCTGCCCATACCCTTTTATCTTTCTTGGTGATTTCAATCTACCTCATATTGACTGGACCCTAAATGATTGTACAACTGAAATCATACACACAACCTTCTACAATGCTATTACAAATCTGGGACTGGAACAACTAGTAACCAACAACACTAGACTAAACAACTGCCTCGATCTCATCTTCTGCAATAGTTTGAATTTAATTTACGGAATACAAACTAAAGAACCCTTTTCCAGCAGTGACCACAATATGATTGACTTTTGTCTCAACATACGCCCACACAAAAATCACCACAATGATGTAATCCCCAATTGTAACTTCAAAAAAGGCAACTATGATCTTATAGACAACGATCTCTCATCCCTTGATTGGCAATCTCTATTCACTGGATGCAATACTGTTGAAGACCATTACAACATATTTTTACTTGAAGTCAAAAGAGTCATCAACCTATATGTACCAACAACAACTCCCAAAACAAAACAAAAAAGCAGATTACCCATAACAATAAGGAAACTTCAATCC
>NW_020717224.1:72199-98618 GCF_900518725.1 Notechis scutatus | reverse complement strand
TTCATGTATTCACAACTATGTATACACTTATACTTATTATCTTGTAATCAATTGGCAAATCAAATAAATAAAATAAATAAATAAAAATAAAAGGAGCCATGGATGAAACTAACAGTGAGAGCAATCAACCCATGGAACAGAAGTTGCCTTCAGAAGTTTTGGGAACTTCATCACTGGAAGCTTTCAAGAAGAGACTGGATTGCCATCTGTCAAAAATGGAGTAGGGTCTTCTCGGGGAGGGGGGGGGTTGGACTCAATGACCCACAAGGTCCCTTCCAATTATGTTAATCTACATAAAAATTAATCATGGAGAGAACCAACCTGGAACTAAGGAGAAATTTCCTGATAGTGAGAACAATAAATCCATGGAACCACTTGCCTCTAGAAGTTATGGGTGCTGCATCATTAGAGGTTTTGAGAAGAGACTGTACAACCATTTTTCTGAAATGGTATAGGATTTCCTACCTGAGCAGGGGGTTGGACTAGAAGACCTCCAAGGTCCCTTCCAACTATGTTATTATCTCAAGACAAATACCAGGGAAAACACCTTCTGAAGGCACAAGTTAAGGCTTTTGAAGCAATCTGCATGAATTTCTTTTCTTATGATGCCTTAGAAGAAATGAACATTTAGACTGAACAATTAGGGACAATTGTGACAGAGCTTGGATGCTACCAATCCATCAAGCCCTAAAACCAATTCAGTTTGGACTACATTTAAGAAAGAAGACATAGAGGGAACTCTTCTTTGGTTTGCAGAGAAAACTGAGCAATTTTTCAAAACTGAAGAAAATAACATTGAGTGGGATTTTACAGAGAAGACTGCCTTCTAGTAATAAGCAGATGGCGTACAGAGAGCAAGTTCAATTTCACTTCCAGAGACATATCCATGGAATTTGATTTGTGCTCAACTCAGGGACCATTTGTACATATCATATAATTTTGGCTTTAATACTATAATTGCCTAAAGTCAAAGATGCAACACCAGTAACCTTTCATTTTGTTCATCAACCAGCATACATGAAATAAGCAAATTGGATATAAGGGATTTTTTGTTTGTTTGTTTGGTATATACATTGAAGCTTAAGTGTCACACTTTCTAGGCAAGTAGGGATTTTAGGTATAAACCACGTTACTCACTTTTGTGGAGTTAAGATAACGGTTTATTTACAATACATCCCATCCAAGTCAGCAACACAAGCAAATGTCTGTATAAAGCAAGTGCTAAGAGCAACTGTCTCTCAGCACCTTTTATTTTTTATTTTTTATTTATTTATTTGTTTATTTATTTGTTTGTTTTATTTGTCAATTGCTTACAAGATAATAGGTATAAGTAAAAACATAGTTATGAATACATGGATACATATAAGAAAAATATAAAAAATATAAAAGAAACAATAAGACAGGGACGGTAGACCCATTGGTGCGCTTATGCACGCCCCCTACAGACCTCTTAGGAAAGGGGTGAGGTCAATAGTAGACAGTCTAAGGTTAAAGTTTTTGGGGTTTGGGGAAAAAAACCACAGAGTCAGGTAGAGTATTCGAGATATTGACCACTCTGTTGCTGAAGTCGTATTTCCTGCAATCAAGTTTGGTGCAATTAACCTTGAGTTTGTATCTATTGTTTGCTCTTGTGTTGTTATGGTTGAAGCTGAAGTATTCATTGCAATGTATGATTTTATATACTATACTTAGATCGGATTGAAGGCGGCATAGTTCTAGCTTTTCTAGGTCTAGAATTTAAAGTGTGGTAGCATAAGGTATTCTGCAATGAGTAGAGGAGTGGAGAACTCTTCTTGTGAAATTTTTCTGGACTTTCTCAACTGTGTTAATATCAGATACGTAATGTGGGTTCCAGACTGATGAGCTGTATATGAGTATTGGTCTAGCAAATGTTTTGTATGCTCTAGTTATTAGTGTAATATTACCAGAGAAAAAGCTACATAAGATTAGGTTAACAACTCTAGAGTTCCTGTGTGTCAGACTTTGGAGGCGGCAGGAATTCGCGTTTGTGCACGATCCCTGCCGCGCTCGCTGCCGGAGTGCCTTCGATCCAGTTGGATTGGGAGGCTATAGTTATCCTGTAGGGATAACTGAAGAGAGGGGAGATCCGGGCAGGGGTCTGGGGGCATCGCAACCCCCTTCCCCAGCCGGCTTAACTCCCTTTTCCAAAGGCGGTGGAGCGGCGGTCAGCAATGGCCGCCACCAAGAACCTCTCAACCGGACAAGTTTTGTGCAGGAGGAAGTTGAGAAAGTGAAAGCTTTTGGCTGAACTGGGACGACAAGCAACATCTGAATACCCTGGAACTTTGGCTCTTTAAGTGATACATTGTTCCCAAGAGGATTGCAAAGCTGCGGTTGAAAGTGAAAGGGAAAGCTTTTTTTTCTCCTCACTTTCCTTCCCTATGGAGACAGCAGATGGAAATTGGAAATACCTGCTTTGGCAGCAGAAGGTACTAATTTTGAAAATTAAAGCCAAAAGGACATTAGATTTCTAAAAACTGGCATTTAAAAATTAAAATCTTTTTGCTATAAGTGGGAAGGAAGAGAGGTAAATGATTTATACCAAGATTTGTTGAAGGAGACTGCTTGGAGCTTATAAGATCAGAGATTAAATTGCAATAAAACTTCTAAAAATTACCTTGGAATTGTGTAATTGATTTCTACCCCAGGAAGAGAAAGTATTAAAAGAAGAAAGTGCTAAATGAAACAGTTTGTGCTGACTTTGATTGCTTGATGACTTTGGGACTTTTGTAAACTATCTTTTGAAAGACTAAAAAAACATTTGGATTGTTTAAAAAAAAAAACTTTCACAAAGGTATCTGTTGAAGAATTGAAAATGGAATTTGAAAAGTTAAAAGAAGAGGAAGAAGAAGGCAAGGGCTCTTTTGGATCTATGTTTCGCTTCTTAGAAATGGCGATTTCTACTTATCAGGAAATGCAACAACAAGAAGGTTGGGATGATGAAGAAGAAGCCATCTTTAATGGACATATAATTTTAATTGAGGAAGAAAAGCGTAAAAAGGAAAAGAAAATGGAGAATTTAAGTTCTAAAAAAACAACCAAGAAAGGGAAAAATAAGGTGAAAAATCGATATAATGTCAGAAAGCAACAGAAAAGAGGAATACAACAGAGAGGGGAGACTAAGAGGCTGGAGATTGAGAGAGGTGGGGTAAAAAGGCTAGACTTGACAAGGAAGGAAGGGAAAAAGTAAAGAGAAGTTATAAAGGCTTAAAACAAGATGTTAAAAAACAGGTTTTTTTCAGAGACAAAGGGTAAAATATAATCTAAAAAGAGATTCTGCAAAAGTACATAAGATTGTATTGTAGTATTTGTATTTGAAATAGAGTTAGAAAATTGGAATAACATATGTCTTAATAGAACATTGTAGGGAATGTGTAAAATGTTTAAGAATTAACTAATAGAGTTTAATTAATTAATTTGTTATGGAACATTGTTTTTACCATACTATAAGCTCATTATGTTTTTTATTTTAAAATGTTATGTAGAATGTACTAAGCAGAATCAGAATGGAAATTATGTATTATTTTAAGTGTTAAATTTGGGGGAAAGATAGAAAGGTGTCATACTTCAACCAGTGATTACAGGAAAAAGTTTGTATTAAAGAGAAAAGATAAATAGATAATTGAAAAAGAACGGACAAGAGATACAAGTATAATTATTTAAATTGAGATTAAATAAATAAAATAGAATTAAGAGAGTGAAAAGAGGGGAGAAGACATATGAAAAATTTAGAATGTTAAATAAGATATGAAATAGTGAATAGGTGAGCATGAATTTGATTTATGTCTGTACAAAAAGTTGTAACCCGGGGTTAAGCCGCTTTCTAAAAAGAAGTTTTATGTTTTTATGTTATGTATTTTGTTTGCTTATGTTTGTTTATCGAGGATTAATGATGTTGGATAAGAACATATGAAATAGTAATAATATGAAATATAGTAATATGAAATACATGAAAGTATAAGTTTAATGAATAAAATTGAACAGAAATAAAGGAAGAAACAGTGAGAAGTTGGAAAAGAGTAATAAGATATGAAGTTGAATATATAAGATGCACATTAAATTGTGGGTGGAAACGTGATAATTTAGAATTATGTTGTACTTAAATAAGATGTTTTATTTGTTTTGTTAAGTAGTTCTTAGAAAAGATGTTCTATGTTCTTACATTTTATGTTTTGTCTGTGTATTGTCTTTGAAAATTAATAAAATTTGATTTTTTTTAAAAAAAGATTAGGTTAACAACTCTTAACGCCTTTTTGACTGCGTAGTTACAGTGGGCTCTAGCACTTAGGTCATTTGAGATAAGTACTCCAAGATCCTTGACAGAGTTTGGATCATCAACAAGGTCTTGACTATTCAGCCTGTATTTTATTTTCTGATTTTTTTGCCAATATGTAGGACAGAGCATTTATTTGTTGAGATTTGAAGTTGCCATGTGTTTGACCATTCTGATACGTAGTCAAAATCTTTTTGAAGGGTAGCAGTATTGTCTTTGGTGTTGAATAGCTTTACATCATCAGTGAAGAGAACACAGTTGCTCTTGATATGATCAAAGAGGTCATTTATGTAGAGTATGAAAAGAGTTGGTCCTAGAATACTGCCTTGGGGGACACCACTGTTGACAGGTACAGAATTTGATAGGATGCTCCCAATTTTGATCATTTGTTGTCTGTTTGACAGGAATGCTTCTATCCAGTAATGCCGTAAGAGATACCGTAAGATTTTAGTTTTAGGAGTAGTTTGTTGTGTACCATTGAATCAAAGGCTTTACAGAAGTCTATGTAGATTGCGTCTATTGCTTTGCCCTGATCGAGTTGTGTAGTCAATTGTTTTTGCAGTGTAAGAGTTGCAGATTACAGGATAGTTTTTTCCTAAAACTAAATTGTTTATTAGAGAGTAGGTTGTTTGTCTCTAAGTGGAGGATGATAGATTGGTTAATAATTGATTCCATGACTTTATAGGTGACGCCATCATAAAGAGATTGGTCTGTAATTTTCAACTAGGCTGGGGTCTCCCTTTTTGAAGATGAGGATGACCATGGCTTGTGACCATTGTTTTGGCAAGGAGCTGGTCCTGAAAGATTTTTCCAATATTATGCTTAGAGGTTTGGTTATTGCAGTGGATAGCTTTTTTAAGAAGTAGGCACATATTCCATCTGGTCCAATAGATAGAGATGGTTTTAGATTGTGCAGTGCTTTTTCAACAATGTCTTCTGTAAAATCGATATGTATTAAATCATTGTAGTTTTCTGTGGTTTGACTAGGAAATACTGGGCATGATCCATTGCTGTTTACAAATACTGAGCCAAATAATGTGTTAAAGAGGTTGGCTTTAATAGGGTTGTTATTGCAGTCTTTACCATTAGGTCCTTTCAGGGATGGGATGGACCTTGAGTCTTTTAGTTTGTTGTTTATAAAATTGTAGAAAGCACAGATGGAATTGGTGTGTAGAAGGTTTTCTTCTTGTTTAATGTGATAATTGGTGCATTCAGTTTTTATCTGGTGACATAAATTTTTGTATCTGCTTTTGAATTTGGCAACGTGACCAGATTTGTTTTTCTGCCAAAGTGATTCTTTTTGGATTGAAGCTTCCTTATTGTTTTGGGTAAATTTTTTTTTCTGGTTTTGGGAGTTGTTAATGGTACATATAGTTTGATGACTCTTTTAACTTCAAATAAAAATATGTTGTAATGGTCTTCTACAGTATTGCATTCAGAGAATAGAAATTGCCAATCAAGGGATGAGAGATCGTTGTTTATAAGATCATAGTTGCCTTTTTTGAAGTTATAATTGGGGATTTCGTTGTTGTGATGATTTTTGTGTGGATGTATGTGGAGGCAAAAGTCAATCATGTTGTGGTCACTGTTGGAAAAGGGTTCTTTATTTTGTATTCCGCAAATTGAATTCAAACTATTGCAGAAGATGAGATTGAGGCAGTTGTTAATTCTAGTGTTGTTGATTACTAGTTGTTCTGGTCCCAGATTTGTTATTACATTGTAGAAGGTTGCATGTATGGGTTCAGTTGTACTTCATTAAGGGTCGAGTTAATATGAGGTAGATTGAAGTCACCAAGAAAGATAAAAGCGTGTGGGCAGGATGTTGCCCATGTTAGTAGTGAATTTAGCTTGTTTATATGTTCAATGTCATAATCAGGGGCTCTGTAACATAGTAAGAACCGAAATGTGATATTTAAGGACAGTTCACAGGCGATGGTCTCAGGAAGAGCAAGTTCCTGGGTAACTTGAATGTTGTTTAGATTTAGGGACTTTTTATAGAAGATAGCAACACTACCTCCTCTACAGATTTCTTGATCTGATCAGTAAACATGATAGTCTCTTACTGTGGTAATGGAGTCAGGGAGAGATGCATTGAGCCATGTTTCATAGACAAATATAATGTCGAATTTAGCCGTATTTAGTAAGAGGAGAAATTCAGGTATTTTATTTACAAGGCTTCTTGCATTGAGTAGCTAAGTATTAAAATGGAAAAAGCTGAGGATAAAGGATAGAATTACCTCTGAGGACTGCTAGTAAGGACACCAAGTTTATCCACTGGATCATTTCTGCTTCCTCTAATGAATGGAAGGGAACTGATATAGAGAATTTGTGAATGTGCTCAAACTTTGTGTTGGTGGGTATAGCCTGAAAAGGGAAACCATGCAGTTCCTTTAAAGGGGAAATTGGGCTCTAATTTACATATTGATTGAGATAAAAGAGCTCCTGATTGCATTCACTTAAAAGTTGTTTGGACAGACCTAACATGTGTGACTTTTAAATATGGCTCCATTCCTATGGAAAGTGATGCCAGGCATGCTTTGTTCTTGTTTTTCTGTGACTAAATTCTTCTTCATATACTTTAGCAAATAAAAACTGGTTCATAAATGATAAGTATCATTCAACTACTTCAATATTAGCAGCTTCTTCAGATCACCAGTAGAGAAAATGAAAGAGGTTCTGTTCTACTTTGCTGCATGGAAATATAATTTCTCCTCCTTTACTGAGGCCATGAAAGCTGACTCATCTTGGACACCAGTCATGAGCTATACGGGATTTTGATAGGCTTCATCACAACTTCTTTTCAGTGTGACATTCCAGCACAGTAATACACTGGGTTATTACACTCTGGTTTCAAGCTGTACATTTGGAGATAAAGTATGCTTGGAGGCATCTCAACGAGAGATGGTGAAATGGCTTTTCACTGAATTAGCATAGTATTGGGTGCTTCCATCTCCATTCTTGTCTATCCATGCAACCCTCTCCAGTCCTTTCCCAGGAGATTGCTTCACCCAGTTCATATCATAGCTACTGAAGTTGAAGCCTGAAGCTTGGCAGGAGAGGAGGAGGGACTCCCCAGGCCTTCTCACTTCCCCTCCTGATCCCAGCATCTGGACCTCTATTTGGACATCTGGAAATATTAATCTGGAAATATTAATATGTATATTTTAACTATCTGGCATGTTGCTGTCCATTTACCTCAAGCATATTGGAGCCTGTTAGCTTCCGCCTCTGTATGGAAGAACCATTACCTTTGATGATTACTAAAATGGAAACTAGTTGGAGCAAAAATAACATTTTTATTTCTGAGTGGAGAAGTTCCAGGCTTCTGCTCTTCAGCCACAGGTTGAGAAGGGTGGGAGATGTTGTCATATAAAGAGGAAGGATAGGCCTGTATTTATATAAACTTCAGGATAAAAGACAATCAGATTTGGCAATATCTCCTTTATTGACTTGTATTGAAGGATTACAAAAATAAGGCATTGATAAGGGCACCTGCTTTACAGGTTAGGTTATGCCCCATGATCAACATGAAATTATTCAAGTTGCACAATATTAAAATGATAAACAGAGGAATTCAAGAACTTCCAAAAGGTAAATAAGCCAAAAATGCAACAAATTATTAAATAAAACAATAATAGTATGAAATATATCACTACATCTTTTTATATCTATATATTTGTTTCAGACAATGCACAATTAATGCAAATATGTTTATTATGTAGATTAAAAATTGTTTTCTCATCAGACTTAAATTCCCAGGACAACATTTGAAAAGGGGGAAGAGGAGGAAAATCATTTCAACAAATAAGGGATAACTATGGTGGATGCAAAACATTAATTAATCTCAAAAAAGAGATTGAAGGCAGGAAAAGAAACAATGGATAGAAACAAATAAAGGAGAGATCCAACCTGGAACTAAGGAGAATTTCCTGATAGTGAGAATAATTAATCAGCTTGCCTCTAGAAGTTGTGGGTGCTCCATCTGTAGACATTTTCAAGAAGAGACTGCACAACCATTTATCTGAAATTGTATAGGGTTTCCTACCTGAGCATGGGGTTGGACTAGGAGACCTTCAAGGTCCCTTCCAACTCTGTTACTCTGTTAAGACAAATACCAAGGAAGCATCTACTGGAGGCCCAAGTTAAAGCTCTTGATGCACCCTGTGTGACTTTCTCTTCTTATAATGCCTTAGAAGATATGAACAGTCAGACAGACCATTGTGAGAGAGCTTGGATATTACCAGTCCATCAATGTTTTGTTCAGTTCAATATCTTGGAAGAGACAAGTAAAAAATCAAGTTGTGGTCAAGTGGTATGTTGATCGAATGAGAAATAGGAATAAAGCCATAAAACCAATTCAGTTTAAGAAAGGAAAGATAGAGGGAACTCTTCTTTGTTTTGCAGAGAGAACTGACCAATTTTTCAAGTAAAAAACTGAGGAAAATAACATTCAGTGGGATTTCACAGAGAAGACTGACCTCTAATAATAAAGAGATGGAGTACAGGTAGCAAATTTAATTTCACTTGCAGAGACATGAGCCTGGGGAGGTTAATTTGTGCTAACTCAGGGACCACTTCTACATATCATATAATTTTGGCTTTAATACTGTAGCTGCCTAAAGTCAATGAGGCAACACCAATAACCTTTTATTTTATTTTATTACATGAAAAAAGTAAATTCCACGAAAAGAGTTCTCCATTCCTCTACTCGTTGCAGAATACCTTATGCCACCAGACTCAAAATTCTAGACCTAGAAAACCTAGAACTATGCCGCCTTTGGTCCAATCTAAGTATAGTATATAAAATCATACATTGCAATGAATACTTCAGCTTCAACCATAACAACACTAAAGCAAACAATAGATACAAACTCAAGTTTAACGGCACCAAACTTGATTGCAGGAAATACGACTTCAGCAACAGAGCGGTCAATATCTGGAATACTATACCTGACTCTGTGGTTTCTTCCCCAAACCCCCAAAATTTTAACCTTAGACTGTCTACTATTGACCTCACCCCTTTCCTAAGAGGTCTGTAGGGGGCGTGCATAAGCACACCAATGGGCCTACCGTCCCTGTCCTATTGTTTCTTTTATATATATTTTTTATTTTTCTTATATGTATCCATGTATTTATAACTATGTTTTACTTATTTTACTTATTTACCTATTATCTTGTAAGCAATTGACAAATAAAAATAAAATAAATAAATAAATAAATAAATAAAAAATATATAAGGAATTTTTTGTTTGTTTTTGTTTGCTATACACGTTGAAACTTGACATTGAAGAAGTTTTGAGAACTTTTGGGGAATGAAATTCTCAAAGGACCATTATTATTTTTTCTTTTCAAGAAACTATTTTAATTCTTCACAAAGCAGCTAGGGAAGCAGTCAAGTTCACAGCTGAAACCACATTTTTTTTTTTAGTCATCCTCAAAAATATTAGGTCTTTTGTGCCTCCTTGTGACGTCCCTTTGCTGATACAGAAGGCAGTTGGATTTATCTCTGGAGATGGCAAAGCTCCCTTTCATGGATTCCTCATGGACTTGCTTGTTAGCATCATACAATCCATTCTAGTCTCTTCCCTTGAGCCTGTCACACACAACTCACAACTCCATATTGTGAGCTCTATGGACCATTACTGATTCCTTGTGAGTATAAACTCAGATGTATCCTTCACCTTCAATTAAAAAAAACAGGTTCTTTGGGATTCTATTTTCCCTAATTTATATATCATATTTTTAAGTCTTAAAAATATTCCATGGAATATAGCATCCATGGATTATTCTTCTGCTATGATGCAGATCAATCACCTACTCCTCAGTTCAAAGTCTCAAATTCAACTTTCTGAGACTGAATCCACTGGGAGATCTGCTCTGAGGAAAATACGTTTTTGTCAAACTTCAGATTTACTTCCTCTCACTGTGTCTCTTGCACAGTAATAGACTGCCGTGTCCTCTGGTTTGAGGCTATTCATCTGCAGATACAGCTGGCTTTTGGCATTGTCCCTGGAAATGGTGAATCGCCCCTTGACTTTGTCTGAGTAGTAAATAGTACCAGAATTGTAGCTTATGTATGACACCCATTCCAGTCCTTTTCCTGGGGCCTGTCTCACCCAGCCCATGTTGTAGCCACCAAAGTTGTATCCAGAACCTTGGCAGGAGAGACGTAAAGAATCTCCAGGTCTTTTCACATCCCCTCCAGACTCCACCAACTGGACCTCAGATTGGACACCTAAAGTGAAAGTTGTTTTAGCAAACACTGCTTTATACAAGCATTAAAATGGAAAAAGCTGAATACAGAGCATAGAATTACCTCTGAGGACTGCTAGTAAGGACACCAAGTTTAGCCACAGGATCATTGCTGCTCCCTCTAATGAATGGAGAAGAACTGATTGTTGAGAAGTTTGGAAAGTTCACAAACTTTGTGTTGGTGGGTGTAACCTGAAAAGGGAAATCATGCAGCTCTTTTAAAGGGAAAATTGTCTCCTGATTTACATATTGATTGGGATAAAAGACCACCCCAGTGCATCTGCTTAGATATATTTTTGCACAGACCTTAAGACATATATCTTTCAAATCATGTTCTAGTCCTAAGAAAAGTGATGTCAGACATGATTTGTTCTTGTTTAGGAGCTGAAGGTGAAGCCTGAGGCTTGGCATGAGAGGAGGAGGGACTCCCCAGGCCCTCTCACATCCCCTCCAGATTCCATCAGCTGGGCCTCTATTTGGACATCTGGAAAGGATATATTGATATGTACATTTTAGTATCCACCATGTTGCTGTCCATTAACCTCAGGCATATTGGAGCCTGATAGCTTCTATCTCTGTATGGAAGAACTATTGCCTTTGATGATTGCTAAAATGGAGTCTAGTTGGAGCAAAAATATCATTTTTCTTTCTCAGTGGAGACATTCCAGGCAGACTGGCTTTTGCTCTCCAGCCACTGGTTGAGGAGGGTGGGAGATGATGTCATATAAAGAGGAAGGTCAGCCCCGTATTTACACACACTTCAAGATAAAAGAGAATCAGATTTGGGTCATTATATCACCAAGAGTTTTTGAAAAACTGAAGGGGTATATGAATATTATGTCCACCATACTGTATGTATTAATTTAATTTTATGAAAAACTCCCCATTTTTTAAAGACCAGCTTGTCATATTTCTGTATATGGTTCAATGGACTTTTGAAAGGAATTTTCAATCTAATGTAATGTTGTTTCCTCCAAAGAACACCATTTTTATTCATGTATTTAATTTTCATGTAATAGAGTGTATTTAATGCACTATGATGAACTCATGCGATTTTATATTAATCTCCTTTATGTACTTTCATTGAAGGATTACAAAAATTGGGTGTTGAAAAGAGCACCAGGTTTTATAAGTTAGGTTATGTCCCACTATCAACATGCAATCATTCAAGCGAGCACAATATAAAAAAAGGATAAACAATGGAATCCATCAACTTCCAAAAGTCAATAAATCATTAAATAAAAAATAATAATAACAATACTGAGAAATACACCACCACATCCTATTTATAATCTGTAGATTTGTTTGGATGTTTTAGATAGTGTGAAATTAATGCAAATAACTTTATTTTAACTTTAATTAATGCAAATAACATTATTTTCTGCTCTGACTTTAGAGTAAAATTCCCAGGAGGACATTTAAATAGGGGGAAGAGGGGAAAATCATTTCAACAAATAAGGGATAACTACTGGGGATGCAAAACTCAAACTAATCTCAATAAAAGAGATTGAAGGCAGGAAAAGAAGCCATGGATGAAACTAACAGTGAAAGCAATCAATCCATGTAACAGAAGTTGCCTGGAGAAATTATGGGAGCTTTATCACTGAAGCTTTCAAGAAGAAACTGACTGCCATCTGTCAAAAATGGTGTAGCTGGGGGGTTGAACTAGTTAACCCACAAGGTCCCTTCCAATTATGTTAATCTACATAAAAACTAATCACGGAGAGATCCAACCTGAAACTAAGCAGAAATTTCCTGATAGTGAGAACAATTAATCCATGGAACAGCTTTCCTCTAGAAGTTGTGGCTGCTCCATTAGTAGAGGTTTTCAAGAAGAGCCTGGACAACCATTTGTCTGAAATGGTATAGGGTTTCCTACCTGAGCAGGGTGTTGGACTAGAAGACCTCCAAGCTCCCTTCCAACTATGTTACTCTCTTAAGACAAATACCAGAGAACCACCTTTTAAAGCTCTTGATGTAATCTGTGTGACTCTCTATTCTTATGATGCCTTAGAAGAAATAAACATTCAGAGACAGAGGTGACAGAGCTTGGATACTATGGATCCATCAATCTTTTGTTCAGCTCTATATCTTGGAAGAGACAAGTCAAAAATCACATGGTGGTCAAGTGGTATCCTGGTAGAATGAGGAACAGGAATAAAGCCCTAAAACCAATTCAGTTTGGACTAAATTTAAGAAAGGAGAGATAGAGGGAACTCTTCTTTGACTTGCAGAGAGAACTGACCAATTTTTCAAGGAAAAACTAAGGAAAATAACATTCAGTGGGGTTGTACAGGGAAGACCGCCCTCTAATGATAAGCATATGGCATACAGACTTTACCAGCCTACCCGGAGAATTAATCAATTTTCTTCTGAGGGGGTCTGAACACAATGTCTAATCCAGCCAGTGACCAAGAAGACCTGGGAGCAACTGGAGGACCAGATTCCCTGCTGTTAGATGTGGCAGGGGAAGCCAACTTGTTAGCAGCATTAAGTCTTGGTGAAAAACCAGCTGTAAAGCCCAAATGATCCCTGGTAGTCAGCTGGAAGGATCCTGAGGAAAAGCCAGGAGTGACCACTACCCATCGGCATGGAAGAGAAGAGCCATGGCAAGAGAAGGAAAGAATTTTTTACTAACTCAAGCCCTGCATCTTCTAAATGAAGCTGTCGGAGAAACTCAGACTGATCAAAGGTATGAGATGGAAGAGGGGGAGGCAGCCCCAGCCAGAAGAATTAGAGCAGCCATCCCCATAAATCAACCTGGGCCGGCACAAAAGGCGGCAGCAGCCCAGGGGCCCCTGGGGGGGGGAGTTATTGCCAGAAGGCGTAGAACTCCAAAGGTGCCTCCATTGGAAGTAAAATATGGAGGGGATCCCAAGGAGTTAGGATTCTTCCTGGCACAAGTCTGGAGCCATATGGAGGAATATGGAGAGGATTTTTCATTGGAATCAGCCAAAGTTAGATGTGTTACCAGGGCTCTTGAGGGAACAACTTCAAAGTGGATGGTGACATTGCATAATGATAATGCCCCCCCCAGCTAATGAATTATGACCTGTTCATGACTGCGCTGTGGGCCAGGTTTGAAGACCCACTTGCTGAACATAAGGCCAGAATTAGGATGAATGCCATAAATCAGGGGCGGAGATCAGTGGCCAACTACACCCAGGAATTTAGAGAGCTGCCATGTCATATTTGAGGCTGGTCCCAGGGAACCCTGATATAAGCTTTTAAAGATAGGTTGAATGAAGATGTTTATCAAAGCTGTATTGCCAGAAGAGACCTCAGTGAGCTGCAGCTGTGGTACATGCTGGCAGCAGAAATGAAAATTGATCTGACCCACAAGGGAGACGCCTGAGGGACCTTGGTTGAAGCAAATCCTCCCCCACCAGCCCTCGAGAAGCCTTAAAACCTCAAAAGGGAGGGATGGCAGCAAAACCCAAGACCATTGCATGCTTCTGAAGTGGATGGCTTTTGGCATTGTCCTTGGAGATGATGAAGAGTCCCTTCACATTGTCTGAGTAGTCTGTTAGTCCTCCAATATCACGTATCCATGCCACCCATTCCAGTCCCTTCCATGGAGGCTGTCTCACCCAGCCCATGTTATAGCTGCTGAAGGTGAATCCAGAGGCTTGGCAGGAGAGACGGAGGGATTCCTCAGGTCTTCTCACATCCCCTCCAGACTCCACCAACTGGGCCTCAGATTGGACACCTGGAAAAAAAGAATAATTTCCAACATTTCCTACATATAAAAAGAGAGGAATGGAAGAATGTGGTATATGAATAAGAACATTTACCTCCAAGAACTGCAATTAAAAATGTCAAATAGAGACAAAACAACATTTTGTTCACTTGTATGGAAACATAGCCACCTTTTATTCTTCTCCTTACAACCTGGGGACAAAAGTGGTCTGACTAATTCAAAGAGGAACTTGTCATGCAATTTTCATAGCCCTCAAAATAAAAGGCCTTCTCACTCTTTTCTTCGTCTTCTCAGTTCCTTGGACGTCTGTTGAAGAGATATTTGGGTGATGGCTAGCAAGTGGCTAGAGTATCAAAGGGACAAGCAGATGAATGTTTATGCAGAATGAAAGGGATATTTGGTCAACTTGCTAAAATAATGCAAAGGAACTCCACCCCCCAAAATAAATAAACAAATTGTACTTTTCAAAGCCATGTGGAAAAATGCTAATTGAGTACATTTTACTTGGAGGGTGAGAACTTTGATATAAATAAAAATGCTGCAACTGGGTTTACAAATTCAGGTTTGTTTTTTTAACATAAGCATGATTTGTTTTATTAATTATATAAAGGGAAGGGATGTTTCATCATCTCCAGGGATAATTCCAATAGCCAGCCATATCTGTAAATGTACTGCTATATAGAATCAACTAGACAGATGATTTAGGTAGACCAAATTATATACAACCTAAAAGAGATAAAACTTACAGGTTTTAAGGTTTCTTAAAGGCTTTTTTTGAGGATTCTCAATAATGGGCAATAGAATTGTCCTTAATTTGTCCTTGGTACATAGTACATGTCCTTGGTCCTTGGTACATTATATACAGCCAGTCCTGAATGTACAATCAGTGTAATAGCAACTGTTTGAAGTTCCTCCACTCAAACTGAAAGCTACCTATAAACCAGGTTTGAAGTTCTGAATTGGAGCCTCCACATAGTCAAATGACTGTACTTTAGGTGCGGATGAACTCCACCAAAATTATGGTCATTTGAAGGACCTCAAGAAGATAGGACAATGACTTATTTTATTCAGTATCCAATCACAATGGAGCTGGAAGGGACCTTGGAGGTCTTCCAGTCTAATGGTTGCCAACCGGTGAGCTGCGGCCCACTGGTGGTCCATGAGAAAAGTTTGGTGGCCTGCAGAGAAATGTCCTCACAAATCACCCCCCCCAGCAATTAATCCAGGTTCTGTGGGAACACAAGTCTGCGCCACCCACATGGCCCACCTACCTGCTGGCCCCCACCCTTCAGCCAAGTGCAAACCTGCAAAAAGCAGCACAGCCCTTGCTGGCCAGGATGAAAAGTGCCACTTTCTGTTGCCTGTGCTTTCCCTGATCTCCGCTCTTTTGTCCCAGCGAGAGCTATGTTTTTGCTCACTTTCTTTTCCTGTGCCTTCCCTGGGCAGTGATAGCTGGGGCTGAGGGGGGGAGCAGCAGAGACATCAGGAATGCTCCCCCGACTCAGCAAGCTGGGCCTGGAGGAGCGTGGAGAGTTGCGGGCGAGCGTCGGAAGTCAGAAGAGTCAGAAGATACTCCAACATCTCTGAGTCCTCTTGTGTGGAGGCCAAAGGGATGGGGGGGTCAAACCCAGAAAATCTCGAGCTCTCACCTGCACAATAGTGACAAGGCAAACTATGGGGCTTCCAAGGTGCTCAGCTCAACCTGACCAGGAGTTTCTGTTGGTCCCACAACAATCTGGCAGTGAAGGTCGGATGCCCAAACCAAAAGAGCACCAAGGAAGATGACCTCCTAATAACCAGCCTGTTTCTGCTGGTTATTAGGAGCCTCCACACAAGAGGACTTCACGAGAGACGTGAGTGTATCTTCTGACCCTCCGGCACTCATCCACAATTCTCTGCACTTCTCTAGGCCTGGTTTGCTGAGTACGAGGAGCAGCCCTGGTGTCTCTGCTGCCCCACCCCCATGGCCCCAGCCATCACTGCCTGGGAAAGGCACATGAGAAGAAAGCAAGCAGAAACATAGCTCTTGCTTGGGTGAAAGAGTGGAGATCGGGGAAGGCACAGGCAACAGAAAGCAGCGTTTTCAAAGGTGACAGCTTGCGTCTTCTGTTGCATATGCCTTCCTCAATCTCAGCTCTTTCTCCCCAGCGAGAGCTTTTCCTGTGCCTTCCCCGGGCAGCAATGGCTGGGGCCGTTGGGAGGGTGGCGGCAGAGCAGAGCGCCGAGATGCTGCTGATGCCGCTGCATTCTGGACCTCTGAAGTGGATGAGTGCAGACTTGCCCACTCTGCCCCCTCCCACCAACAACAACCAGTACTTTTCCAGCCCCAGGCTGCCCCTACAGCCCAAACTAGGAGAGGTGAGCTGGATGGTGTGGAAGTGCCATGCAAATGCCAGTAGCATGGCTCTCTTGCACCTTCCAGCCATCTCCATTGCCAGTTCAGCTCACCTGTGCCACCATTACCTCAACAACACCATTACCTCATCCTGGCTGGTGAAGGCTGCGCTGCTTTTTGCATGTTGCACCACCTGCAAATTTGCACATTATACGTGCCACCCCCTATGGAGGAGATTTCCAACCCCACCATGGGCCGGTCCCACATTCCAGAGTTGCAGTAGTCACAAGACTGGTATTTTGGTCATTCCAGAGCAGCTCATCCATGGCTGGCTGGTGCACCAGCTAGTCCTGTGACTACTAAAGATCTGGAATATGGGACTGACTTTCCCACCAATGTCAACAAGACACCATCAGTCAAAATTCATATTAGTGGTCCATGGGATTTGAAATTATAAGTTTGGTGGTTCCTGAGATCCAAAAGATTGGACACCCCTGTTCTAGTCCAACCCTATACTATTTCAGATGGGTAGCTGTCCAGCTTTGGCTTCTGGATTGTGGAGAAACAATCCCATAACAAACAATGAGTTCGCTTAATGACTGCTGTGTTCACTGCAATAAAGGTACCAAGGCTGGGTCTGATCATGGGATGACCTACGTAATAACTTAACAGGCTCAAGTACAGTTGTAACTCAAGGACCACTGGTACATATGATATGATTCTGGCTTTAATACTATAACTGCCTAAAGTCAAAGATGCAACACCAATAACCTTTTACTTTGTTGATCAACCAACATACATGAAACAAGTAAATGGAATATAAGGGATGCTATGATGTGGATTTATCAATTACTCCCCAATTCAAAGGCTCTGCTTCACCTTTCTGTGACTGAATTCACTTGGAGATCTGCTCTGAGGAAGAAAAGGTTCTTGGCTGGCTTGAGATTCACTTCCTCTCACTGCGTGTCTAATGTAGCGGTAGATTCCCATGATAAGGTAGATAACTATGGTCAGGATGTTTATTTGCAGATACAGCTGGCTGTTTGGCATTGTCCCTCGAGAAGGAGCAGCATTGCTTCACTTTCTCTGAGTAGTGAGTATTATTGTAACTAGAGGAAATGAATGCCACCCATTCCAGTCCTTTCCCAGGAGCCTGTCTCACACAGCTCATGTTGTTTTTTTCCAGAACCCTTTTAGGAAAGATGGATGGGTTGCCCAGATACTCTAATGATCCATGGATTTCTACTGCTATAATGTAGAGCGACCACCTGCCCCTCAGTTCAAAGACTCAAGTTCAACTTTTTGTGACTGAATCCACTTGGAGATCTGCTCTGAGGGAGGGAAGGTTCTTGCCTGCCTTCAGACTCACTTCCTCTCACTGTGTCTCTTGCACAGTAATAGACTGCTGTGTCCTCTGGTTTGAGACTGTTCATTTGCAGATACAGCTGGCTTTTGGCATCTTCACCCTGGAGATGGTGAAGCGGCCCTTCACTTTGTCTGAGTAGTAAATAGTACTGGCATCATACCATATGTAGGCTACCCATTCCAGTCCTTTCCCAGGAGCCTGTCTCACCCAGTCCATGCTGTAATCGCCAAAGTTGTATCCAGAACCTTGGCAGGAGAGACGGAGAGAATCTCCAGGACTCCTCATGTCCCCTCCAGACTCCACCAACTGGACCTCAGATTGGCCACCTAAAATAAAAGTTGTTTTACCAAACACTCCTTTATACAAGCATTAAAATGGAAAAAGCTGAGTATAGAGGATAGAATTACCTCTGAGGCAAGATAATAAGGACACCAGATTTAGCCACATGATCATTTCTGCTCCCTCTATTGAACAGAGTGTAACTGGTAGTAGAGAAATTGGGAAAGCACTGGTGGGTATATCCTGAAAATGGAAATCAAGCAGTTCCTTTAAAGGGGAAATTATGCCCTGATTTACATATTACTTGGGATAAAAGAACCACTGAATGTATTCACCTAGATACAGTGGAACTTCAGATCATGACTGTAATCCGTTCCAGGATTTCAGTTGCAATCCAATGTGGTTGCGAATAGAAGTGAGACTGACTGCATATAGCCTACAATTCTGTGCATGTGCAGAAGGGGAAATCGCCATGGCAGGAAAAATCACCAAGGCTGTACTAGTCAGCACCCAAGGATCGTTCATGTCCACAAGCAACAATTTTCCCAAAGTTTTGGTCATCACCCAATTTGGTCACAAACAGAAGGATTTGTGACCCGAGGTTCCACTATATATTTGTTGTACAGACCTTAGACATATGTTTTTCAAATAATGTTCCAGTCCTAAGAAAAATGATGACAGACATGCTTTGTTCTTATTTTCCTTTGAATACATAACAAAATACTAATAGGAAAACTGTACTGTAAGTGAAACAAGCACTTGAACAATTCCACAATTTTTCAAAAATGAGTCAAGGTAGCAGAGAAATTATTTGCTAACTACATAGGTATTAAGAGATTTCATACACCCTTCCTTGCCTCCTTCCTTCCCTCCCTCCCTCCCTCCCTCCCTCCCTCCCTCCCTCCTTCCTTCCTTCCTTCCTTCCTTCCTTCCTTCCTTCCTTCCTTCCTTCCTTCCTTCCTTCCTTCCTTTCCCCAAGCATATTAGTGACTAAGCCTTGAGGAACAATTTCTAATCCACAGTTGTAATACAAAAAGGCAGAATTAAATAATGTTATGTCCCAAAATGTTTTCATTGTTGAATTAGAAAGTTCAAAAGATCTCTTCTTATTTTATTCTCCAAAAAAATCAGATTGTGATAAATCTAAGAAATATATTTGTTGCAATTTCAGACGTGGCTTCACAATGAAGATCTTCCATGTAAGAATGATTTACTTTATTCATTTAATTATGTTTTCCCCCTTTTATATAAAATTACTACATTTGGATTTCAAAGTAAGAGAAAAACTATGTTTTGCAATCCATTATTGACACAAAGATGTTGAATGAAGGGAATATCTCTTTTGATTCAAGATTATAAGGACCCATTCCAGTCCCTTCCCAGATACTGTTTTATCCTGCCTGTATTGTGAAGGTGAAGCCAGAGCAGAGGTGGTATTCAGCAGGTTCTGACCAGTTCTGGAGAACCAGTAGAAAAAAATTTGAATAATTTGGAGAACTGGTAAATACCACCTCTGACTGACCTCACCCTCATCTATTCTCTGCCTCCCGAGTCCCAGCTGATTGGCTGGGTCTTTTTTTGTTGCCTTGCACAGGAGAACGGAGCTGGAAAGCAGGTTAGTGGGGTAGGGGAGGGAATGTAGATTTCTCAGTATCCTTCCCATAGAGTGGGAAGGGAATGGAAATTTTGCAGTATCCTTCCCCTGCCACACCCACCAAGCCACATCCACTGAGCCAAGCCACGCCTACCAAGCCACGCCCATAGAACCCACTAAGCCATGCCTACAGTAAAAAAAAGAATCTCATCACTGAGCCAGAGGCTCATCAGGAGATATAGATAATGCCTCAATAGGCATTATCATATCTCCTTCAGACTCCACCATTTGCAACTCCAGTTTTATACCTTGAAATGAGAAACAGAATAAGAAAAAATAGGAATATTGTTGAAATATTATAGTAGTAGTGAGCCTTAATCCCATTGTTACAGCCCAGGAAGGAAATAGTCATGAAGTATCATGACCAAACAGAAAGAGTAACAGAGTTGGATGGGACTTTTTTTTTTCAATAAAGTTTTATTTGGGTTTTCACACATACAAAATACAAGTAAAACATATATTTTTTAAAACAGCATGGTCCCAGGTTGAACTTCTTTATACAGACACAAAACTCAATTTCATGCTCCTTTTTGTATTCTATTCCATATCTTATACTATTTTACATTTTCTATGTAGTTTTTCCCCTCTTTTAATTTTCTCAATTTAATTTTGATTATCTCATCTCAATTCAAATCATTCTATTTATACTTTTGTCTGTTATGTTTCAATTTCATATTATCTTTTCTCATTAAACAAATTTTCTCCTGTAGTTACTAATTGGAGTATGACACCTTTATATCTTTAAATTACATCCATTCAACTTTTATTTAAACTTCAATATATACCTTAAGGTTATGACCTTCAATATAATACATAATACATAACTTCCAATCGAATTCTGCTTGGCACATTCTTTCCATTCTCTTTCCCCCCTTTCCTTTTTTCCCCCAATCTAAGATTCATTAAAGATGGCTTCTTCTTTGTCGCAATTTTCTTGTTCTGCAGACATTTCTTGTTGTTTCTCATAATTCCAAATCTCCATTTCTAAAAACTGAAATACAAAGCCAAAAGAACCTCTCCCTTCTTTTGCATCTTCTTTGTACTTTTTAAGTTCCATTTTCAGTTCTTCTAAAAGTGGAGCCATTTTCAACAGTTTTAAACAACCACCCGATTGATTTTAGTCATTCAAAACAATAACCAAGAATCTAGAAATCATCAAGTAATCCAAATAGTCCTGAGTTGTATCTTCTTATTTCTTTTTCAACTTTCTCTTCCTGGGGTTTTTGTTGCAATATTTCAGTTAGAATGTATCTTTTGGAAGTCTTGTTGAGATTTTGCTGTAAGTTCTTTTTTAATTCCAGGCAGTCTCCTCCCTTCCAGATCCTACCCTTTTATTCTTTTTCTCTCCTTTCCTGTTTTCAAAAGCTTTTAATTATCCAGAAATCCTTATTATCCCTTTGACTTTTTATTTTCAGCATTAAATGCCTATTAATGTCAAAGTGGATTTTTTTCCAATTTCTTGCTTAAGTCACTTAGCTGCCAGTATGGGAAAAGGAGAAAAAAAAATCTTTTTCCCTTTCTCTCTCCTTCACAGCTTAAAAATCTTCTTAGGGAACAATGTTATTGTTTTTTAATAGTTTCAATTCCAGGGTAACTTATTTGTTGCTTTTGCTGTTTGACCCAGTCAACCAAAACTTTCTCTTCTTATCTTCCTCCTGCACATTCTTTTCTGGTCAAGTTCTTCTTTGAGGTGTCCATTTCTGACCACTGCTGCAACTGCCTTCGGGAAAGGGAGTAATGGCCAGCTGGGGAGGAGAGATGTGGCTCTCCTCAACCCTGCAGGCACCTCCACGGGGTGGCTTAGCCCTGAAACCAGCCAGCTCGGGGCGCTCCAGTGGCGAGCACAGATTGAAGCCTCGCAGAGACAAGGTTTCGGTCTGTTGCTGAAGAAGCTCAAACCAGAAGTGGGGACTTTGAGGTCTTCTAGTCCAAACAGGAGACCCTATAACATCTCAGACAAATGGCTGTCCAATCTCTTCTTTAAAAAAGTCAAATATAGAGCATCCACAATTTCTTAAGCAAGCCCTTCCAATGATTAATTTTCCTAACTGTTAGGAAATTTCTCCTTAGTTCTACATTGGATCTCTCCCTGATTAGTTTCCATCCATTGCTTCTTGTTCTGCCTTAAGGTGCTTTGGAGAATAGATTGATTGCTTGTAATTTGTGGCAGTCCCTTAGATATCGGAACACTGGTATCATGTCATTCTTAGTTCTTCTCATCATTAGACAAGACATACCCAATTCCCACAACAGTTCTTCATATGTTTCAGCAAACAGAAATTGGTTCAGAAATAATAAATATCCTTCAACTACTTCAATATTAGTGGCTTCTCCATGTCATCAGTAGAGAAAATGAAAGTGGTTCTGCTGCACTTTTCTGCATGGAGAGCTAACTTCCTTTGTTTTTAATTCAGGGCATGGAAGCCGATTCAACTTGGATGGCAACCATGAGCAATAAGGGATTTTGTCAGGATTCACCATAGCTTCCTCTCACTGTGAGTCTCTAACACAGAAATACACAGTGGTGTCCTCTGGTTTCAGGCTGTTCATTTGGAGATAAAACATGTTGGAGGCATCTCTCCAGGAGATAGTGAAACAGCCTTTCACTGAATTGGTATAGTATTGGGTGCTCCCATCTCCATTGTTGTCTATCCAGGAAACCCACTTGAGTACTTTCCCAGGAGACTGCCTCACCCAGTTCATATCAGAGCTGCTGAAGGTGACACAAACAATCAGACAACATCATAAGCAACTCAAATACAACAAACATCTCTCAAGAAGCTATCTTTGAAATAACCAGAGGTGGCCCTGGGTACAAATACAATGACGGCTCTATGGCCCCAAGATTTTGGAGAGTTGTATGCAAAAATGAGTCCAGCAAACACATATTCACTCATACAATAAACACCATTGCAAAAACCAATCCCAACCACAAAAAACTTCGCTCAAGACCAGACTTATCCATACTGCAAAGAATCTGCTCCTGTGAACTCTGTGAAGAACTCAAAAACCATCTAGACAATGCAGAAAAGGATCTATACATTGACTATAGATATGATTGCATCAAAAGAAAGTCACACAACTCAAAACTCTACATCTAATCCCACCCCATCCAATCCAACTTCACTCAAAACTAGGCATGCACACTCCTAACTACCTCTATTCCAACCACAACCGGCCTTAAATGCAAGCTACTCAATGCAAGAAGCCTTGTAAATAAAATACCTGAATTTCTCCTCTTACTAAAAATGGCTAAATTCGAGATTATATTTGTCTGTGAAACATGGCTCAATGCATCTCTCCCTGATTCCATTAATAGACTATCATGTTTACTGATCAGATCGTGAAATCCGTAGAGGAGGAGGTGTTGCTATCTTCTATAAAAAGTCCCTACATCTAAAAAACATCCAAGTTACCCAGGAACTTGCTCTTCCTGAGACCATCGTCTGTGAACTGTCCTTAAATATCACATTTCGGTTCTTACTATGTTACAGAGCTCCTTATTATGACATCGAACATGCAAACAAGCTAAATACACTACTAACATGGGCAGTATCCTCCCCATACTCTTTTATCTTTCCTGGTGACTTCAATTTACCTCATATTAACTGGACCCTTAACGAATGTACAACTGAACCCACACATGCAACCTTCTACAATGCAGGAACAAATCTGGGACTGGAACAACTAGTAACCAACAATGCTAGACTTAACAACTGCCTCGATCTCTTCTTCTGCAATAGTTTGAATACAATTTACAGAATACAAATTAAAGAACCCTTTCCCAACAGTGACCACAAGATGATTGACTTTTGTCTCAACATATCTCCACACAAAAATCATCACAATGACGGAATCCTCAATTATAACTTCAAAAAAGGCAACTATGATCTTATTAACAATGATCTCTCATCCCTTGATTGGCAACTTCTATTCACTGGACGCAATTCTGTTGAAGACCATTACAACATATTTTTACTTGAAATCAAAACAGTCATCAAACTATATGTACCATTAACAACCCCTAAAACCAGAAGAAACAAATTACCCATAACAATAAGGAAGCTTCAATCCAAAAAGAATCACTTTGGCGGAAAAACAAATCTGGTCACGTTGCCAAATTCAAAAGCAGATACAAAAATTTATGTCACCAGATAAAAACTGAATGCACCAATTATCACATTAGACAAGAAGAAAACCTTCTACACACCAATTCCACCCACACTTTCTACAATTTTGTAAACAACAAAATAAAAGTTTCAAGGTCCATACCACCCCTGAAAGGATCTAATGGTAAAGACTGCAACGACGACACTATTAAAGCCAACCTCTTTAACACATTCTTTGGCTCAGTATTTGTAAACAGCAATGGATCATGCCCAGTATTTCCTAGTTCAACCACAATGATCTAATACATATTGATTTTACAGAAGACAATGTTAAAAAAGCACTACGCAATATAAAACCATCTCTATCTATTGGACTGGATTGAATATGTGCCTACTTCTTTAAAAAGCTATCCACTGCCATAGCTGAACCTCTAAGCATAATCTTTGAAAAATCTTTCAGGACCAGCTCCTTGCCTAACCTATGGTCACAAGCCACGGTCATCCCCATCTTCAAAAAGGGAGACCCCAGCCTAGTTGAAAATACAACAAACTACTCCTAAAACTAAAATCTTATGGTATCTCTGGACACCTGCATAACTGGATAGAAGCATTCCTGTCAAACAGACAGCAAATGGTCAAAATTGGGAGTGTCCTATCAAATTCTGTACTTGTCAACAGTGGTGTCCCCCAAGGCAATGTTCTAGGACCAACTCTTTTCATACTCTACATAAATGACCTCTGTGATCATATCAAGAGCAACTGTGTTCTCTTCGCTGATGATGTAAAGCTATTCAACACCACAGACAATACTGCTACCCTTCAAAAAGACTTTGACTATGTATCAGAATGGTCAAACAAATGGCAACTTCAAGTCTCAACAAATAAATGCTCTGTCTTATATTTTGGCAAAAAAAATCCCGAAAATATAATACAGGCTGAATAGTCAAGACCTTGGTGATGATCCAAACTCTGTCAAGGATCTTGGAGTACTCATCTCTAATGGTCTAAGTGCTAGAGCCCACTGTAACTACATGGACAAAAAGGCGTTAAGAGTTGTTAACCTAATCTTACATAGCTTTTTCTCTGGTAATATTACACTAATAACTAGAGCATACAAAACATTTGCTAGACCAATACTCAAATACAGCTCATCAGTCTGGAACCCAGATTATGTATGTGGTATTAACACAGTTGAGAAAGTCTAGAAATATTTCACAAGAAGATTTCTCCACTCCTCTACTCATTGCAGAATACCTCATGCCACCAGACTCGAAATTTTAGACCTAAAAAACCTACAACTATGCCACCTTCAGTCTGATCTAAGTATAGTATATAAAATCATACATTGCAATGTCCTACCTGTCAATGAATACTTTAGCTTCACCCATAACAACACAAGAGCAAACGATAGGTACAAACTCAAGCTTAATCACATCAAATTTGATTGCAGGAAATACGACTTCAGCAAAAGAGTGGTCAATGTCTGGAATACTCAACCTGGCTCTGTGGTTTCTTTCCCAAACCCGAACAACGTTAACCTTAAACTGTCTACTGTTGATCTCACCCCTTTCCTAAGACGGGCATGCATAAGTGCACCAATGGGACTACCATCCCTGTCCTATTGTTTCTTTTATATTTTTTATATTTTTCTTATATGTATCCATGTATTCATAACTATATTTTTACTTATACGTATTATCTTGTAAGCAATTGACAAAAATAAAAAAATTAAAAATTAAAAATAGAGGTGGAGGGACTCCCCAGGCCTTCTCACATTCCCTCCAGATTCCAACTGGACGTCAATTTGCACATCTGGAAAGAAATATTGATACGTAATTTTTAGTATCCAGTATGATGCAGTCCATTTACCTCAAGCATATAGGAGCCTGTTAGCTTCTATCTCTGCATGGAAGAACTATTATCTTTGATGACTGCTAAAATGGAGACCAGTTGGAGCAAAAATAACATTTTTCTTTCTCAGGGGAGAAGTTCCAGGCAGACTGGCTTTTGCTCTCCAGCCACAGGTTGAGGAGGGTGGGAGATGATGTCATATAAAGAGGAAGGTCAGCCCAGTATTTACATACACTTCTAGATAAAAGAGAAATGGGTTTGGCTGATAATAACACCAAGAGTTTTTCAAAAACCTGAAAATATGTATAAATGTTATGTTCATGTAATAGGGTATATTTCATGCACTATGATGATCTCACACAATTTTTTATTAATCTCCTTTAATGACTTTTATTGAAGGATTAGAAATATTGGGCGTTGATAAGAGCACCTAGTTTTACAAGTTAGGTTATGCCTCACAATCAACTTCTAATCATTCAAGTGAGCACAATATAAAAAAATTGATAATCAATGGAAATCAGCAACTTTCTTAATAATAATAATAATAATAATAATAATAATAATAATAATAATAATAAT
>NW_020717224.1:43412-64606 GCF_900518725.1 Notechis scutatus | reverse complement strand
AATAGAATAGAATAGAATAGAATAGAATAGAATAGAATAGAATAGAACGGAATCGAATTCTTTATTGTCCAGTGTAACTGGACACACAAGGAATTTGTCTTTGGTGCATAAGCTCTCAGTGTACATAAAAAATACATTCATCAAGAGTCACATGTAGATGGGATATGTTTGATGGAACCCTTGGTTTAGAATATCAGACAAGGAGGGTGTTGTGAATCAATAAAAGTTACTAACATAAATGCAAATCAGGGTTTGGAAACCTGCACACCTGATTGGCCCTTATACAACAACTAGGGATTGGTCCATAAGTAGTCCCTGATTGGCCACTATTTGGACACTTCTCATTGGTTATAAGTTTGAACTTATGGCACATGTCATTGGTTAATAAGGTAGCAGATAACCCTATAAAAGGGTTGCTGTTGCCCATAGCCTTGCTCTGTTCAGTTCTATTTACGATTATTAAAGAGTTGAAGTCACTGGTCAGATGTCTGGTCTCCATTATTTCCCAAACTTAACACTGGCGACGAAGGTGGGATCCGGAGACCGAAGAGCTGACTGAGTTACAGAGCAACCAACAGAGCACATGGTCGAACACGCACCATCAACGGCAACATGGCCAGCGGTGCCGTACCACCCGCTCCATTCAACCCAGAAACCGAAGACTGGGAGGCATACATGGACCGGTTCCAGATGTTTCTGGAGACCAACAATTTGAAAGATGCAACAACCGGCAAAAAAAGAGCTATCTTTCTAACTCACTGCGGGCCTACCGTGTTTAAAATGGCAAAGTCACTTGCCAAGCCAGCAGAGGTAAAAGAGATGGACTGGGACGTCCTCGAGCCCTTACTACGGGCTCACTACACGCCCACCGTGCCAACCTTAGTCAGAAGACACGAATATTACCAGAGGGACCAACGGAAGGGCGAAAGCCTTGCCAATTACATCGCGGACCTCCGCAATCTTGGAGGCCTCTGCGGATTTGCCGACTTAGAAGAAGCCCTCCGGGACCGCCTGGTTCTGGGCCTAGAAGACGGCACGATCCAGAGCAAAATTATGGCTAAGGGGGACATCAGCCTCAACGATGCCCTTAAAGAAGCCTCGGCAGCGGAGGCGACCAAGAACTCGGCAGCCCGAATGCGCCGCACCAACCCACCGCTACGTAAACTCGCCAATGATACCTCGCCTCGCTCAGAGAGACACTCGGTATCGACTCACCACGAAGACCTAGAATCCCCATCAGAAAGCGATGAGGAAGAGGTCAACCGAATCCGAACGGAACGAGACCAGTTCACACAACCCTCATTCCGACCGTGTGCAGGATGTGGGGTAAATCACCCACGATCCAACTGCAAATTCCTCGACGCACTCTGCCGAAATTGCGGGAGACGAGGTCACATCGCAAAGGTTTGCAGAAGCAAACAAAACTCCAAACCCCGACAGGCCAAATGCCAATCTTCAGGATTCTTCAGCACACACCGAGAAAAACTGAACCACCAATGGGGAAACCACTCCTACAGAAACAAGCCGTCCACCATTTCCACCAGGCGTGAAGAAACCAGGCGTGAAGAGACCCACCAAACAATCACCATTGGCCACGCTACATTCCTTGATGCCGGGAAAATCCGAGTAAAGGTCGCCATAGAAAACAAACCTTGTGTGATGGAGGTAGACTCGGGATCTTCCCTCTCGATGGTGTCGTGGAAAACGCTCCAACAGCTCATTCCAACGATTCACCGCCAAGACCTTAACCCTCAAAGGGTTATACTCAAAGACTATCAGGGCAACCGAATTCCCATCGTCGGGTCCCGCAGATTCCAGATCTCTTTCAAGGACCGTACCGTCGCTGTGCCACTGACTGTCGTGGACCGTGACAGGCCTAGTCTTTTAAGCCTTCAATGGTTCAGGCCGCTCGGAATTACTGTAGCGGGAGTCCACCGAGCCGAGAGCAACGATTGGGAGGAAGCACTCGTGCAAGAATTCCAAGACGTTTTCGCGAACGGACTAGGCAAGTACAAGGGGACCCCGATCTCGTTTAACTTGAACCCTGAGATAGTACCCATCCGCCTTAAGCCACGTCGGGTGCCATTCGCCTTGAAGCCTAAAATCGACGAACAACTCGATAAGCTAATAGCGCAGGGCGTGCTGGAACCCACCGACCACGCCCGCTGGGAAACCCCTATAGTGACGCCTATCAAGCCTGATGGGTCACTGAGAATTTGCGGAGACTACCGGGCCACCTTAAACCACGCACTACAGCAAAGTGCATATCCAGTGCCGGTAGTGCAACACTTGCTCCATTCCCTGGGTGGCGGGAAAGTTTTCGCTAAACTAGATCTAGCCCAGGCGTATCAGCAATTGCCTGTAGATCCTACCACGGCAGAAGTGCAAACTATCGTAACGCATAGGGGCGCATTTAAATGCAACCGGCTCCAGTTCGGGGTAAGCGTTGCCCCCGGAATCTTTCAGAGTTTAATGGAAAGGTTGTTACAAGGGATCAGAGGGGTCGTACCATATTTCGACGATGTACTCATCGCCGCCCCTAACAAAGACATCCTAGAAAAGCGACTCAGAGAGGTTTTACGAAGATTCCAAAATGCAGGCCTCAGAGTTTAAAAAGATAAATGCCAGTTATGTACCGAAAAAGTAGAATTTTTGGGATACCTCCTGGACAGCCAAGGAATCCATCCCACCGAAGACAAATTAAGGGCGATTAAAAAGGCCCCCACTCCAAGGAACAAGGCAGACCTACAGGCGTTCCTCGGACTTATCAATTTCTATAATGTCTTTTTATCCAACAAAGCAACGGTAGCAGAACCATTGCATAGACTATTAGACAAAAAAGCAACGTGGGTTTGGGGATAACGGGAACAATGTGCTTTCCAACAAGTAAAGAAATTGCTAACTTCTGATTCTGTACTTATGCAGTACAACGAGACTCTTCCGCTCACTATCACGTGTGACGCATCACTTTTTGGGGTTGGGGCAATTCTGGCCCACGTATTACCAAATGGAGCGGAAGCCCCCATCATGTTTTTTTCGCGAACCCTAGCTAAAGCTGAAAGAAATTATAGTCAGCTGGACAAGGAAGCTTTAGCTATTGTGGCTGCAGTTAAAAGATTTCATGAATATGTTTATGGCCGTGCGTTTACGATAATTACTGATCATAAACCGCTACTGGGGATCATTGCGGGTAATAAACCAACCCCGTATATATTGTCCCCCAGAATGACCCGTTGGTCTGAATTCTTGGTGGCCTACAACTACACCTTGCAACATCGCCCGGGGAAATCAATTCTCCACGCTGATGCATTCAGCAGAACACCGCTCCCAGACTCTGTTGTAGATCCAGCCCCAACCATCTCAACACTACAGATCGAAGCTCTACATGCACCACCATTGACGGCTAGAGACATTGCCTTTGAAACGAAACGTGACCCAGTTCTGCAACACATCCTACGCTGGGTTGAACGGGGGTGGCCGACGGACCAAATAGCACTGGAATGGGCGCCTTTCAAAGCCCGCCAAACCGAACTGTTTTCCCAAAAAGGCTGTATCTTGTGGGGCGATCGAGTCGTAATCCCTAGCAAATTGCAACAAACTGTTTTGGCGGTATTGCATGAGGGACATCCGGGTATCGTGCGGATGAAAGCACTCACACGCAGCTATGCTTGGTGGCCGGGAATCGACAAAAGAATCGAGGCCTGGGTCGCTACTTGTCAACGTTGCCAGGACGTCAGCAACGCCCCGCCTAAAGCAAGCCCAACCGAATGGGAAACTCCGAGGGGACCTTGGTCCCGTATTCATATTGACTTTGCGGGGCCTACCAAAGGACACACTTTCCTTATTACTGTCGACGCCTATTCAAACTGGCTCAAGATTCATCGAATGAATACAACTACAACGGACTTAGTCATCAATAAATTAAACAAACTATTGCCACACACGGGTTTCCGGACGTGTTGGTCTCGGACAACGGCCCACAGTTTACTGCATTACCCTTTGAACAATTTCTTGCTGATCGAGGCATCCGCCATGCGCTAACCTCGCCCGCGCACCCTGCGGCAAATGGACGTGCAGAACGCATGGTACAATTTGTAAAAAAGACCCTTTACAAAATGGAATTTGGCAACATCGACGAGAAAATCAATCGAATTCTCTTGTTGCAGCACATCACGCCTCACAGCGTGACCAACAAAATGCCCGCTGAACTTCTTATGGGGCGGAAACTACGATCGCACCTTGACCAGCTCCACCCCGCATTCGCACCGGAAAAGCCCTTCAGCTCCAGTAGCAAATGCCGGGAATTTAAGGTAGGCGATTTAATCTTTGCCAAAAACTTTTCCGGCGACCCGTTATGGATACCCGCAACCGTTACCCACCTTACTGGGCCTAGATCTTACCGCCTGCTAACGGACGATGGGAGGGTGTGGAAACGCCACATAGACCAACTCCGATCGAGATTACCACCCAGCACCCATGACTCCCCGGGTTCACCAACTCAAGGGGGAGGAAATATCGAGGAAATTGACTTTGATATGACAAATAGCGGGCCAACGGAAACCCTACGGCCCAGCGGAACACCGGAACTTGAAGCGGGGAGGGAGTTGAATTTTTCAGGGAACTTTAATACGGGGGAAACCGAACTGCAAAACCCCGAAGAAACACGGAGTAGCAGAGACAACCACAGTGGAAGCAGCACGGAATCACCGTGCAGCGAAACTGAATTTAATAAAGATCATCCAAACGCTCCACCCGAACCGGACCTTAGACCAAAACTGGTGGAGCCACGGAAATCATCCAGACAGACCAAACGGCCTGTCTATCTTGAGGATTTTATTACAGCTCCCCTCAAACGGAACCCAAGGGGGAGGGGTGTTGTGAATCAATAAAAGTTACTAACATAAATGCAAATCAGGGTTTGGAAACCTGCACACCTGATTGGCCCTTATACAACAACTAGGGATTGGTCCATAAGTAGTCCCTGATTGGCCACTATTTGGACACTTCTCATTGGTTATAAGTTTGAACTTATGGCACATGTCATTGGTTAATAAGGTAGCAGATAACCCTATAAAAGGGTTGCTGTTGCCCATAGCCTTGCTCTGTTCAGTTCTATTTATGATTATTAAAGAGTTGAAGTCACTGGTCAGATGTCTGGTCTCCATTATTTCCCAAACTTAACAGAGGGACAGGAATGTTTATGCAGAATGAAAGGGGGACTTTAGTCAACTAAAACAATGTAAAGGAAATATCCCCCCTCCCCCCCCAAAAAATACCTTTCAAAGCCAAGTGGGGAAAATGCTAATTCAGCACCTTTTACGTGGGGTGAATACTTTGATATAAACAGAAATCCTGCAAGTGGGTTTACACATTTTAGAACTTTTTTTTTTTACATAAGCATGACTTGTTTTATTAATTAGATACAGGGAAGGGAGGGTTGATCATCTCCAGAGATAATTCCAATTGCAGCCCTATCTGTAAATGTACTGCTATATGGAATCAGCTAGACAGAACTATTTATGTAGACCCAGTTATGCACAACATTAAAGAGATAAGCCATGTTATTTGAAAATTCCAGTCTGGCTATCAACTATTGAAGTATTTTCTTATCCTATAACATATAAAAAGGAACAAACAGTTAAATATGGTGAACTATTGAATGAAAAGGGTGAACTTAAATCTATGCAAAAACTAGAGGAACAAGGTATAAAGATGAATTGATTTTCATATGCACAAATATGCTCTAGATATGATAAAGATACCAAAACAGAAGGTTTCTGTGATAAATTGACTGATTTAGATAAGATCTTGACAGGTACTGATGAAAAGGTGATTTAAAAAATTGTATGGATATTTATTAGAAATTAAGTTAGAAGAACAAGTTAAAGAAAGTATGATTGCTTGGGGGGAAATTTTGGATATGGGATTGATTTAGAGAAATGGCAGAAATTGTGGTCTCAAAATTATAAAATGACAATGTCAACAGCATATAAAGATGGAGTAGATGAAGTATATCGAGTTTTTACAAGATATGCGATGAGAAATAACCTACCAAGAGAAGTTCATATCAGATTTACAAAAAAAGCCATTAAAACACAAATATTGCAAGTGGCAAGAGAGAAAATGCTGAAATACAAGGGCAAGGAGATTGTGGTCTTAAAACAAATGCCCAGAAAAGTGAGAGAGATAAGAAGAGAATACTGATTCTTAACTAAAATGTTACTGAAAAAAGAGATGAATTATAGATGGCTAATTCCAGAAGGATTAATGTTTACATGGCAAGAACAGAGACACAGAATTGATTCAATTGAGAAAGCAGAATTATTCTACGCAGAATTTTTTGGAAGGAGAGAGGAAGAGGCAGAAAAAGAGGTCTCATTAATTTAATTCCAAGAGGACCAAATGAAGACTGAAAAAGAAGAAGGCGCAGTAGGTGGACAGGTGGAAACTAAAGAACAACGTGAACCAAGATCTACGAGAGCTACCAATGCTAACTATAAAGCATAATCATGGAAGAGAAAAAACTGATTACAATGAATATAAATGGACTTAATTCGGCTGCTAAAAGAAGGAAAAATTTTCATAAATTAGAAAAATTAAAATTTGATATAATTTGTCTACAAGAAGTACACATTAAAAAACAATATGAACAATTGTTGGTCCAGTCAAAATTAGGGAAAATATTTACTTCTTTGACTCTGTTAGGAATAACAAGGTTACCTAACATAGTTTGGGTAAAATAATATATATAAACTATGATAGTAAGTTTAAGTGTGTGTCACTTTAAACTGCAAAGCATGTAATTTTGGGTGCGGTTGTTAAACCGCCATAAGAGGGAGCAATAGAACCTGCTGGCTTGCTTGCTTGCTTGCTGGATTGCTGGATTGATGGTTTGCTAACTGCGTGTTCCCTGCTGCTGAGTTTTTGAACGTCGAAGGAAGAAAGGAGGTTTGACTTCTTTATATCTCTACTGCGAGAAGATATATTACTGGACTGATATTTGTAAGTTTACTGACCTCTTTTTCGACACTGGACTTTGCAACTGAATAATCCCCGAATGGACTGAACTATTGAATGATATATGGACTGTTTGACTATGCTAAAACTCTTACTGGAATAAACTATTTAACTAGCACAGTGTATCTGTTTTACTGAGTGTAAGCTACAAAAACGTTTATCTCACATATTTGCCTGCCTGCCTGACTGCCGTGCACATTCTGCTAGGGTGTATCCCTAACAGACTCAATGTAAGAAAAGAGGAGTGGTTTTATATATTAAAGAGACCATCTCAGCAAAATTGATTCATACTGATGAAGATGGAAGAGTATTAATGGTGGAAATAATGGACAATAATATGAAAACACTCCTGATTGCAATTTATGCTCCGAATGATAAACAAGAAGAATTCTATAAAAAATTACATATGAATATAATTGAACTAGACTATGTTAATATAGTTATGATGGGAAACTTCAATGGAATTGTAGACAACAAATTGGATTATACAGCAACAACACCAAAGCAAAATAGAAAGACTCTCCCTAAATCCTTTTTTAAAATGACAGATGAAATAAACTTAAAAGATATATGGAGAGAAAGAAATGTTAAAACAAAACAATACACTTGTAACTCAAATAGACATTTATCATGGTCCAGAATAGATATGATTTGGATTTCAACAGAACTAATATCTAATATTCAAGAAACAAATATTGAAACAAGTACTTGGGCAGACCACAATCCAGTGACAATTAAATGGAAAGGACAAAAAAGAAGATCGAGATGGACGTTAAATAATACTATTTTAAAGGAAAAGGACTTCACACAGTGGATGGAGAAAGAATTGGCCTTTTTCTTTAGAGAAAATAAAAAAGAAGATACTTCTATTCAGAATGTTTGAGACACAATGAAGGCATATGGTAGAGGCTTGATAATAGACTATACAAGGAAAAGGAACATCAGGAAAAGGCAAGCCACTAAAGCTTTAGAAGACGAGCATAAAAGACTTGAAAAAGAGCTACAGAAAACGCCACAGAAAAAAGATATTAAACTAAAATTGGACATAATTAAACACAAAATGGGTCAAATAGAGAAAGAAGAATTAGCACAGAAAATTAGAAGTGCTAAACAGAACTACTTTGAAGATGCAAACAAACCAGGTAGATGGTTAGCATACAAATTGAGAAAGGAGAAAGAATCAAAGAAAATATTGCAGTTAATAGATGATCAAGGTCAAGTTTGCTACAGCAATAAAGATAAAAAGGAAATTATTCGAGACTTCTATGGACAACTATATAAGCAAGAGAATATCTATGAGGAAAGAGTCAAACAGTATTTACAGAATGCTAATCTACCTAAGATATCTAAAGAGACTGAAAAAATGTTAGAAAGCAATATAACAATGATGGAATTAACTGAAGCACTTAAGAAGCAAAATAATGGAAAGGCACCAGGCCCAGATGGACTTCCGGCAGAATTTTATAAAACATTAAAAGAATCGCTGAGCCTTCCATTGCTAGAAGTCATGAATGAAGTTATGTCAAAGAAGAAGATACCTAAAACATGGTCAGAAGCCTATATTACACTTATTCCAAAAGAAGAGGCTGATCCATTGCAAATTAAGAATTATAGACCTATTTCTTTACTAAATGCAGATTATAAAATTTTCGCTTCAATATTGGCAGAAAGACTTAAAAAATACTTAAATAACTTTATTCATCCTGATCAAAATGGATTTCTGCCAAAGAGACAAATCAAAGATAATATGAGAGTAATTTTGGACACTTTGGAATATTATGAGGCACACCCCGAAAAGCAAATGCCTTTGATATTTTTAGATGCCCAAAAGGCATTTGATAATGTGAATTGGAGATTTATGTTATTATTATTGGAACAGATGGGTTTCGCCAGAAAATTCATTCAAGCAATAGAAGCCATATACCATAAGCAAACGGCAAAGGTAATGATAGAGGGAGAATTGACAGATTCCATCAATACAAGAAAAGGTACAAGACAAGGATGCCCACTATCACCCTTGCTATTTGTATTAACTTTGGAAGTGTTAAATAGAAATATTAGAGATGAAAAGAGTATAAAAGGAATGAAAATTAAAAAGAAAGAATTTAAATTGCAAGCCTTTGCAGATGACTTGGCTTTTATCTTAGAAGACCCTTTAGAAACAGCACCAAAATTATTGGAAAAGATAGAGGCATATGGTAAGGTGGCTGGTTTGAAAATAAATAAAGATAAAACAAAGATTTTGACAAAGAATATGCTATTAAGACAAAAAGAAGAATTTGCAGACCTATTGAAAATTCAAGTCACGAACAGTATTTGGGGATTCATTTGACAGCAAGATGTAGTACATTAAAAGAGAACAATTACATTAAACTTAAACAGCAGATAGCGTTAGACTTGACGAAATGGGAAAATCTACAATTGTCATTAATAGGGAGAATTTCAACAATCAAGATGAATATCTTACCCAGAATTTTATACTTGTTTCAAACAATACCAATTAGGCTTGGAAAGGACTACTTTGAAGATTTAAATAAAATTGTGTTGAAATATATATGGCAAAGTAAGAAAGCGAGAATAAAGTTAAAACTCTTGCAAGATGCTAGAATTGGTTTGCCTAATTGGGAATTGTACTATCAAGCTACAAACTTGATGTGGGCTAAGGAATGGATAACATTAAAAAATACTAGATTGTTGACATTAGAAGAACATGATCTGTTGTTGGGGTGGCATGCTTTCTTATGGTATAAGGGAACCAAAACACAGGGCTATTTTAGAAGACATCATATACGGGAGTCTTTGTGGTTAAATTGGGAGAAGATTAAAAGACAATGCTATTTGAAAATTCCAGTCTGGTTATCGACTATTGAAGCATTTTCCTATCCTATAATATACAAGAAGGAACAAACAGTTAGATATGGGGAAATTTTGAATGAAAAGGGTGAACTTAAATCTATGCAAAATCTAGAGGAACAAGGTATAAAGATGAATTGGTTTTCATATTCGCAAATACACTCAAGGTACGATAAGGTTTTTAAAACAGAATGTTTTTATTATAAATTGACTGACTTAGATAAGATCTTGACAGGTACTGATGAAAAGGTGATTCAAAAACTGTATGGATATCTATTAGAAATTAAACTAGAAGAAGAACAAGTTAAAGAAACTATGATTGCTTGGGGGAAGAATTTTGGATATGGGATTGATTTAGAGAAATGGCAAAAATTGTGGTCTCAAAATTATAAAATTACAATGTCAACAGCATATAAAGAAAATTTGTATAAGATGTTTTACAGGTGGCATTTCCCCCCGACAAGAATAGCAAGAATGTTCAAGAATAAATCCGAAAAATGTTGGAAATGTCATCAGACACCTGGCTCATATTACCATATGTGGTGGACTTGTGCGGATGCAAGAAAATACTGGACTAAAATCCACACGTGGTTGGAAAAAATGACAAAAAAACATATAGATTTGAAACCAGATATATTTTTATTGGGAATTCTACCTGATACATACAGTAAAGATTTAAAATATTTGATTGTAAATGTATTAACAGCAGCTAGGATTGTATTTGCTAAAGATTGGAAAAATGAGAAAATACTATCGCAGGAGGAAACTATTAAGAAAATATTGGAACGTGCTGAAATGAGTAGATTGACATTTGAAATTAGAGAACAAGAGGATAAACAATTTTACAAAATTTGGGATCTTTTCTATCAATGGTTAGACAATAAAATATAATATTAAAATATATAGAATTTTAGAAAATAATGAATATATAAATATGTATTTCTTTTCTTTTTTTATTATATCTATAAAATATTTCTAGATAGATTTGGGAGGATTATATGAATTGTTATAAAATAAGCTAAGTAAATTATAATTATCTCGCAAAATATGAATGAATAAAATTATAGTCAAATGATTGATTAATAATGATACTAGGGTATTCAATTTTTGATTGATAATATGAGTTATTATGCAATGTAACTGTCATTGAGACTATGAAATGGATGCACAAAAAATTTGTAAACCAACCGACACACTGCTTGTACACTTATGGAAGAAAGTTGGATGTTTTTATTTTTTGTTTGTTTTTGTTTGTCTTTAAAAACCAATAAAATTTACAAAAAAACTCCATCATATAAAGAAAATTTGTATAAGATGTTTTACAGATGGCATCTACCCCCAACAAGAATAGCAAGAATGTTCAAGAACAAATCTGAAAAATGTTGGAAATGTCATCAGATACCTGGCTCATATTACCATATGTGGTGGACGTGTTTGGAGGCTAAAAGATATTGGACTAAAATCAACACGTGGTTGGAAAAAATGACAAAAAAATACATAGACTTGAAACCTGAGACATTTTTATGGGGAATTTTACCTGAAATATACAGTAAGGAATTGAAATATTTGATTGTAAATGTATTAACAGCGGCTAGGATTTTATTTGCTAAAAACTGGAAAAATGAAAAAATACCAATGCAGGAGGAAGTTATTAAGAAAATAATGGAATGTGCTGAAATGAGTAGATTGACATTTGAAATTAGAGAAGAAGACGACAAACAATTTTATAAGATTTGGGATTTATTTTATCAATGGTTAGACAATAAAATATGGTAATGAAATATCTAGAACTTTAGAATATAAAGAATATATAAAGATGTATTATCTTTATCATAATAATAATATAATCATGGGATAGAATTGTCATAAAATAAATCAATTAAAATATGGATTATCTTGCATAATATGAATGAATATTAGTATAGTCAACTGATTGATTAACAATGATATCAATGTATTTAGGAATATTTGATAGATAATATGAGAACATATACAAGTAATTGTAAGTGATGACTATGAAGTGGATGCACAAAAGAATCTGTAAACCAACCAACACACTGTATGTACATAAGTGGAAGATGGCTTGATGTTTTTATGTTGTGTTTGTGTGTGTTTGTCTAAAAAAATAATAAAACTTTTTAAAAAAGAGAGAGATAAGCCATCTAGGTTCTTAAACTTTCTTAAAGTCATCTTTCTTGTGGGTTCTCAATAATAGGTAATAGAGATGACCTTGATTTCTCCTTGATTTTTATATATAGATAGTCCTTGACTTATAACCAGTGTCTTAGTGACTATTTGAAGCTACTCCACCCAGATGTCATGTTCTGAAATTGAGCCTCCCCATAGTCAGATGACTGCATTTTGGGTACTTAGTAACTGACCCACATATATAGTCAATCAATCAATCAATCAATCAGAATAGAGCTGGAAGGAACCTTGAGGTCTTCTAGTCCAACGCCCTGCTGAAGCAGGAGACCCTATACCATTTCAGATAAGTGGCTGTCTTCTTAAAAACCTCCAATGAAGAAACACCCACAACATTTGAAGGCAAGCTGTTCCACTGGTTAAATGTCTTCCCTGTTAGGGAGTTTCTCCTTAATTCCAGGTTGCTTCTCTCCTTGATTCATTTCCATCCATTGTTTCTTGTCCTGCCCTCTGATGCTTTGGAAAATAAATTGACTCCTTGCTCTTTGTGTCAGCCTCTCAAACACTGGAATACTTCTATCATGTTCCCCCTAGCCCTTATTTTCTCTAGAGTAGCTGAAACCCAATCCTGCAACTGTTCTTCATATGTTTTAGTCAACTAAATGCTTATAACCATCTTTATTGCTCTTCTCTGAACTTTTTCAAAAGTCTTCAACATCTCTTTGGTAAAGTGTTTGTGTGTGTGTTTGTGTGTGTTTTAATGTGAAAAATCATTTTTCAAAAGTCATTTGAAGAGCCTCAGGGTGGCAGGATAATCACTTCTTTTATTTTTGGAAATTCCAAAATCTTTGGCTTCCCAGATTATGATAAAATTGCCTCTCATGAAACAATGGCCTTGCTTAATGACTGCAGTGTTCACTGCAATAAAAGTAATACATTTGGGTCTGCTCATGTGATGCAGTGGTGTATTAACAATTAAGCAAACTAAGCACATGTTTAGGGTACCACAAAAACTTTTATGTGTTATAAAATAGTGGGAATTACTGAGACAGACCAGAAGATTTCAGGATAACCCTTTTATTTAAACAGCTAACAAGGGTAACATCAAACCACATGTTAACACAGCAGCTGACAGGTGACAGCTGATCGTGTCTGACAGTGCTCTTTATATAGCGCGCTGTCAGATGCAGTAGCCAATCAGCTGTTGTACTGCCTCCTGCTCTTTCCTTGGACCAGACAGAAGACTTCAAATCACAACAACCTAATCTTAGTTTCATTTGTACAGTATATACCAAGGACGGGGACACCAAGATTTGTCAGTGCTTAGTGCACCAGTGAGCCTTTATGACTTACCAGGCTCAATTACAATCATAATTCAAAAACCTGTACATGTCATATGACTCTGGCTTTAGTACTATAATTGCCAAAAGTCAAAGATGCAACAATTACCTTTTATTTTGTTCATCAGCCAGCATCCATGAAGTAAATGGGATATGAGAGATTTCTTTTTTGTGTGTGTGCTATACACATTGAAGCTTCATATTCAAGAAGTTTTCAGAACTCTTGGGGAATTAAATTCTCAAAGGACCTTTTTTTTTTCCTTCAAGAAACTATTTTAATTCCCCACTAAGCAGCTGGAGAAGCTGTCAAGTTCAAAGCTGAAACCACAGATTTTATTTCAGTCAGGGTCAAAAATATTTTGTGTATTGCGCCTCTTCTGAATCCCTTTGCTGATATAGAAGGCAATTGAATTTGTCTCTGGAGATGGCAAAGCTCCCTTTCATGGATTCTGAATAGAGTTGTATACTGGTATCATACAATCCATTCGAGGTCATTCCTTGGAGCCTGTCGCACCTGACTCACAACTCAGTATTGTGAGGTCTATGAACCATTTCTGATTCCTTGTAACTGTAAACTCAGAGGTTCCTTTCACCTTCAATTCAAGAAGAAAATATCACTTTGGGCTTCTATTTTCCCTTATTTATGTGGGCATGTTTTATTTTTTTAAGCCTTAAGATATTCTCCTGATCCATGGATTATTCTTCTGCTATTCTGACCGATAAATTATCAATCACCTGCTCCTTAGTTCAAAGACTCAAATTCAACTTTCTGTGACTCAATCCACTTGGAGATCTGCTCTGAGAGAGAGAAGGTTCTTGTCAGGTTTCAGATTTCAGATTCTTGTCAGGTTTCACACTTCTTCTCAGTGTGTATGTCACACAGTAATAGACTGCCGTGTCCTCTGCTTGAGGCTGTTCATTTGCAGATATACCTGGCTTTTGGCATTGTCCCTAGAGATGGTGAAGCGTCCCTTCACTTTGTCTGAGTAGTAAATAGTAGCAGAATTGGAGTTTATATATGCCACACAGTCCAGTCCTTTTCCAGGAGCCTGTCTTTCCCAGTGAATTGCATAGCTGCTGAAGGTGAATCTAGAGGCTTCGCAGGAGAGATGGAGGGACTCTCCAGGTCCTCTCACATCCCCTCCAGATTCCACCAACTGAACCTCAGATTGGATACCTAAAATGAAAATTGTGTCAATGAAGTTTCTGGTATAGAAGAATTAAAATGGAAAAAGCTGAATACAAAGAAAGGATTACCTCTGAGGACTGCTAGTAAGGACAGTAAGTTTAGCCACCAAATCATTTTTGCTCCGTCTAATAAACAAAGGGGAGCTGATGGTAGAGAATTTGGGAAAATGCACAAACTTTGTATTTGTGGGTGTAGCCTGAAAATGAAAGCCATGCAGTTCCTTTAAAGGGGAAATTATGCTCTGATTTACATATTGCTTGAGATAAAAGAGCCTCTAATTCCATTCAATTAGAGGTGTTTTGGACAGACCTAACATGTGTGACTTTTAAATATGGCTCCATTCCTATGAAAAATGAAGCCAGACATGATTTCTTCTTGTTTTCTTGTGAGTAAACAGTTCTTCATATAGTTCAGCAAACAAAAACTGAGTCAGAAATGGTCAGTATCCCTCAACAACTTCAATATTAGTGGGTTCTCTAGATCAGAGATCTCCAAACTTGGCAACTTTAAGATTTGTGGACTTCAACTCCCAGAATTCTCCAGCCAGCATAGCTGGCTGGAGAATTCTGGGAGTTGAAGTCCACAAGTCTTAAAGTTGCCAAATTTGGGGACCCCTGCTCTAAATCACCAGTAGAGAAAATGAGAAAAGGGGATTCTGGGCTACTTTTCTGCATAGAGTATAACTTCCCCTGTTTAATTGAGAAAGATGACTCAACTTGGACACCAGCAATAAGGGATTTTGATAGGCTTCATCATAACTTCCTCTCACTGTGAAATTCCAGTACAGTAATACACAGCGGTGTCCTCTGGTTTCAGGCTGTTCATTTGGAGATAAAGTATGCTGGAGGCATCTTGACGAGAGATGGTGAAACGGCCTTTCACAGAATTAGCATAGTATTGGGTGCTCCCATCTCCACTGTTGCCTATCCAGGCAACCCACTCCAGTCCTTTCCCAGGAGATTCCCTCACCCAGTTCATAAAATAGCTGCTGAAGGTGAATCCTGAAGCTTGGCAGGAGAGGCAGAGGGATTCCCCAGGCCTTCTCACATCCCCTCCAGATTCCACCAGATGGGCCTTCATGTGGACATCTGGAAAGGAAATATTGATATGTACATTTCAACTATCAGGCATGCTGCTGTCCATTCACCTCAGGAATATTGTAGGTTAGGTTTCTATCTCTGTATGAAAGAACTATTACCTTTGATGATTGCTAAAATGAAGAGTAGTTGAAGCAAAAGCATCATTTTTCTTTCTCAGTGGAGAAGTTCCAGGCAGACTGGCTTTTACTCTCCAGTTTGAGGAGGGTTGGAGATGATGTCATATAAAGAGGAAGGTCAGCCCCATATTTACATATACTTCAAGATAAAAGAGAAATGGATTTGGCTGTTAATACCACCAAGAGTTTTTGAAAAACCGAATGGATGTATGAATATTATGTTTACCATACTGTATGTATTAACTTAATCTTAGGAAAATCTCCCCCTTTTTTAAAAGACCAATTTGTCATATTTCTGTATATGGTTCAATGAACTTTTGAAAGGAATTTTCCATTTAATGTAATGTTTCCTGCAGAGAACACTATTTTTATTCATGTATTTCATACACTATGATGAACTCATGCAATTTTATATTAATCTCCTTTAATGACTTTTATTGAAGGATTACAAAAACTGGGCATTGATAAGAGCACCTGGTTTTACAAGTTAGGTTATGCCTCACGATCAATCATTTAAGTGATCACAATATTAAAAAAAATGATAAGCAACAGAATTCAACAACTTCCAAAAGTGCAATAAATCAATAATAATAATAATAATAATAATAATAATAATAATAATAATAATAATAATAATAATAATAATAATAATAATAATAATAATAATAATAATAATAATATTAGGAAATACACCACATCCTATTCACAATCTACAGATTTGTTTTGATGTTTTAGACAATGTGAAATTAATGCAAATAACTTTATTAGGTTGAACATTATTTTCTGCTTTGACATTAGACTTAAATTCCCAGGAGGACATTTAAATAGGGGGAAGAGGGGAAAATCATTTCAACAAATAAGGGATTGCTACTGGGGATGCAAAACATTAATTAATTTCAATAAAAGAGGTTGAAGGAAGGAAAAGAAGTCATGGATGAAACTTACAGTGAGAGCAATCAACCCATTGAACAGAAGTTGTCTTCAGAAATTATGGAAGCTTCATCACTGGAAGCTTTCAAGAAGAGACTGGACAACCATTTATCTGAAATGGTATAGGGTTTCCTACCTGAGCAGGGCATTGGACTAGAAGACCTCCAAGGTCCCTTCCAACTATGTTACTCTCTTAAAACAAATACCAGGGAACCAGCTTTTAAAGCTCTTGATGTAATCTGCGTGACTCTCTATTCTTATGATGCCTTAGAAGAAATAAACATTCAGAGACAGAGGTGACAGAGCTTGGACACTATGGATCTATCCTAGTATGATACTATGGATACTATGGATCCATCAATCTTTCAGCTCAATATCTTGGAAGAGACAAGTGGTATCCTGGTAGAATGAGAAACAGGAATAAATCCTTAAAACCAATTCAGTTTGGACTACATTTAAGAAAGGAGAGATAGAGGGACCTCTTCTTTGACTTGCAGAGAGAACTGACCAATTTTTCAAGGAAAAGCTCAGGAAAATAATATTCTGTAGGATTTTACAAAAAGACTGCCCTCTAGTGATAAAGAGATGGAATACAGATAGCAAATTTAATTAATCACCAGAACCATAAAACCTACATACTTGAAATTTGGCATGTATGTTCCTTTTGGCTTCTAGGTGCTTGCTAAGAAAGGATTGTTTTGAAATGACCATCGATCATTAGTATTTCTTAATACAGTAATTAACACGCTCTGATTCTAAGGAGTTCTACTCCCCCTCCCCACCTGAAAAGAATTCTGTTCCAACTGCCAGTTGACTCACAAGGTTGCAGAACAGCAGTAGGTAGCATTCTTTGCCATCATGCTCCATGTAGCTATAAAAGTCAGCACTAGAAACAGTCTTCCTGCTAGGACCCTTGGTGTTTGCATTGCACTGATATAATATTATATTGTTATTATATTATATAATATGGTATTATATTGACATAATATCCATCTTCTCCATGGCAGAACATCAGAGGGTACTGGAGAGCTCAGGATCCTCACATTCTGTGATCTCAGTTCCACTCCTTCACTTAGAAGTGGTCTGGGGCTTCTTACAGTACTAAACGTTGGTACCTCACCATAATGTCTACACCTTCCACCTATGGAACTGCTTCCAGACTCAAGGTGGTGGGAGCAATATTCCCTTATGTGTTTCAATCACTGACCACCACTAAGCCAATGGATTGTGAACTGGATTTCTCCTGCATAGCCCAATCACATAGTGTTGTCGCGAAGCATGGGTATGCAGCTAGTATCATATAATTCTGGTTTTAATACCATAACTGCCTAAAGTAAAAGATGCAACACTAATAACCTTTATTTTGTTTATCAACCATCATACATGAAAAAGTAAATGGGATATAAGGGATTTTTTGTCTGTTTGCTATACACATTGAAGCTTGACATTGAAGAAGTTTTGAGAACTCTTAGGGAATTAAATACTCAAAGGACAGTTGTTATTTTTTTTCTTCAAGAAACTATTTTAATTCCCCAGTAAGTAGCTAGAGAAGCAGTCAAATTCACAGCTGAAACCACATATTTTATTTCAGTCATGGTCAAAAATATTAGGTGTTTTATGCCTCCTTGTGACATCCCTTTGCTGATACAGAAGGCAGTTCGATTTGTCTCTGGATTCTGCATAGACTTGTTTAGAGGCATCATACAATCAATTCTCGTCCATTCCCTGAATCCTGACTCGCAACTCAGTATTGTGAGCTGTATGAACCATTTCTGGTTCATTGTAACTGTAAACTCAGAGGTTCCCTTCACCTTCAATTCAAGAAGAGAATATCTCTTTGGGCTTCTATTTTCCCTTATTTATATGGGTATCATGTTTTATTTTTTTTAAGTCTCAAAATATTCTCCTGATCCATAGATTATTCTATTGCTATATATAGTAGATCGAGCACCTGCACCTCAGTTCAAAGATTCAAATTCAACTTTCCGTTGACTGTGAATCCACTTGGAGATCTGCTCTGATAGGTTTTCGATTGGCTTCAGATTCACTTCCTCTCGCTGTGTTTCTTGCACAATAATAGACAGCCGTGTCCTCCGGTTTGAGACTGTTCATTTGCAGATACAGCTGGCTTTTGGCATTATCCCTGGAGATGGTGAAGCGGCCCTTCACTTTGTCAAAGTAGTGAATAGTAGCAGAGCTGGAACTTATCCATGCCACCCATTCCAGTCCTTTCCCTGGAGCCTGTCTCACCCAAGCCATCCAGTAGCTGCTGAAGGTGAATCCAGAGGTTTGGCAGGAGAGACGGAGAGACTCTCCAGGTCTTCTCACATTTCCTTCAGACTCCACCAACTGGATCTCAGACTGGACACCTAAAATGAAAATTTTGTCAGTGAACCTTCTGGTATACAAGAATTAAAATGGAGGAATCTGAATATAGAGGAAAGAACTACCTCTGAGGACTGCTAGTAAGGACACCAAGTTTAGCCAAAGGATCATTTTTGTTCCCAGAAGGTTTGTGCTGGTGAGTATAGCCTGAAGAGGGAAACCATGCAGCTCCTTTATAGGGGAAATTGTGTCCTGATTTACATATTGCTTGAGATAAAATAGCCCCTCAGTGCATTCATTTTGAGATATTTTTTGCACAGATCTTACAAGTGTGAATTTCCAATAATGTTCCAGTCCTAAGAAAAGTAATGTCAGGCACATAATTGTAACTGTGAGAGGGCATTTGGAGTCCTAGTAGACAATCACTTAAACATGAGTTAACAGTGTGCTGCGGCAGCCAATAAAGCTAATACAATCCTTGGTTGTATAATTAGAGGCATAGAATGAAAATCACATGAAATATTAGTACCGCTTTATAAAGACTTCATAAGACCATACCTGGAATACTGCATCCAGTTTTGGTCACCACCTATAAAAAAGATGTTGATACTTTGGAAAAAGTGCAAAGAACAGCAACTAAGATGATTAAAGGCTTGGAGACTAAACCATATGAAGTACGAAGACAGGCTTTGGGCTTATGGTTGCAGGATTTGGGTTTGGCTTGTCTAGAGAAAAGAAGGACTGGGGTGGCATGATATCCATATTCCAGTTTTTGAGAGGCTATCATAAAGAAGAGGGGGTTAACTTATTTTCCAAAGCACTATAAGACAAGACAAGAAACAATGGATGGAAACTAATCATGGAGAGAAGCACCTTGGAATTAAGGAGAAACTTCCAAAGAGAGAGGACAATTAACCAGTGGAACAGCTTCCCTTCAGAACTTGTGGGTGCTTCATCACTGGAGGTTTTTAAGAAGAGATTGGACAATCACTTGTCTGAAATGTCATAGGGTCTCCTGCTTGAGTAGAGGGTTGGGTTAGAAGACCTCAGTCCCTTCCAGCACTATTCTTATTCTGGATTTTGGATGTTTATTTTTGTTTTCCTATTTGTAAATAGGAGAAAGAGTCCCTTCCTTCCTTTCCTCCCTCCCTCCCTCCCTTCTCCCAAGTACATTGAAGAGTAACTAAGCCTTGAGGAATAATTTCTAATCCACAGTTGTAAACTCCTCATATCTCAAAAAGACAAAATCAAATGATGTTATGTTCCAAAATATTCTCTTTGTTGAACCAGAAACTTCAAAATATTCCTTTTTATTCTCCAAGAAGTTCAATTTTCAAAAATTAAGAAATTTAAAAATCTCTTTTTATTTTCTAAGAAATTCAGCTCCTTAATATTTAAGAAATATATTTGCTGTGATTCCAGACATGGCTTCACAATGAAAATTATAATTGCTTTGAAATCCATTCAGAGAACTTTTAAGCACATAAACAAAGATTATAATTAGCCTTGGAAATGAGACTATATTTTTGTATCTTGGTATATTTCTCTGCCTACCTCTCCTTGCATTCAAAATCCAACAAGTTTGAATTATTACTCTCTGGTGTAAGTGATGAAAGCTGCTGAGAGGAAGAGGTTTTTGCTTGGTGTCTGATTCACTGTGCCTCTTTCTGTCTCTGTGCCTCTCGCACAATAATAGACAGCTATGTCCTCTGGTTTCAGATTGTTCATTTGCAGATATAGCTGGCTTTTAGCATTGTCTCTGGAGATGGTGAAGCGTTCTTTGACTTTTTCTAGGTAGTACATATAAGGAGATGAGCCTTTACTTATGCCAGCCACCCATTCCAGTTTTTTCCCTCGTGCCTGTCTCACCCAGTTCATAGAAGAGCTGCTGAAGTTGAAGCCTGAGGCTTGGCAGGAGAGATGGAGGGACCCTCCAGCTCTTCTCACATCCCCTCCAGACTCCACCACCTGTATTTGAGATTGGACTCCTAAAAACAAAAATGTTTCAATGAAATCTTCTACATACAAATCTATCTATCTATCTATCTATCTATCTATCTATCTATCTATCTATCTATCTATCTATCTATCCCTATACCTACCTACCTATCTATCATATCTATTTATCCATCTATCTATATCTATATCTATATCTATATCTATATCTATATCTATATCT